>JBBPBX010048206.1:2399-25847 GCA_038048925.1 Garcialebias charrua | reverse complement strand
GTCCATGGAGTTGAGCGTTCCCTTCAGAAACCAGCCGTTTAAACTGGGAGGTGTTTAGTCTGAGCTAATCATACTCTGCGTGCACGCTGAACTCTGGCGTTCCTTTTAAGTGTGGAGCATTTAGAAAATAACGGTTTATCAAGTTTAGCATTTAGTGGTTTTGAACGCACTGTTCAGCTGTTCTATGAATGGGGTTATCTGTGCGCTAACGAGACATTCACGTACGGCGGAGTATGGTTTTTAGAAAACATGCGAACGTCTTCATTGACTTCCCAAAGAACGAGATAAAACATACTTGAGAGGAATGGCTTAAAAAATTATTATTTTTTAAATGGTGTGAATGATGTTACAGAAAAAAATATTTAAAAAAAACAGCAATAGCTAAAAGCTAAAAACAGTAAGCGGCTAGATCAAGCTACGTAATTAAATTATTGGAATAAGTAAATGTTAAAAGTAGCAAAAGACTAGCCAGAAGCTAAATGCATTCGCTATCAGAGGCAAACTAAAATGTAAATTAGCAAAAATAAAACTGACAAAGTGACTGATAAAACTAATAACAGCTAAAAGTAGCTAAATGCTATATGGGAGTTAGATAAAACAAAAGACAAAAATAGCAAAAGGCTAGCTAGAAGCTAAATGTAGCAAAACTAACTAAAAGTAGCAAAAGGTTAGATGGATGTTAAAAGACAAATATAGCAAAAGGCGAGAAACACCTGAAACTAGCTAAAATGTAAAAGTAGATGATAGCCAAAGGTTAAAAGTAGCAGAATGGTATAGCTATAGCATACGACAAAAATAGAGCAAGTATATGCTGAAGCAGGTTTTAAAATGTTTTTAGAATGAAACTGAAAATATCTCATTGCATTTCAATGTGTAAAATGTTTTATGAAAAGTATAAAATAAAGTGCACTTTAAATGTGTGCACACTTTTTTTTACCTTGTCCCAGTTGAGCCCTGGTCAAAGCCTCTTTAGCCGTCCCAAAGCCCAGTTCTCTGCAGACCACGCTGGCAGCAGCCAGGTCCCACAGGTGGTCGCACACCGTGCCCCACTTGCCCTCCTTCAGCACCTCCACACGACCCTCCCCAAGACGAGGCCCGGCCTTCAGACGAACAACAGGCTGAAAGGAAAATGTCCAAATCATTCAAATGCTCATTTCAGCCTTAAATCTGAAATGCTCCATTTATTTGCAGGGGTTCCCAACCCTAGTCCTTGAGGAACACCATCCTGCACGTTTTAGTTGTTTCCCTGCACACCTGATAGTGATTTAATTACTTCCTCATGTTTTGCAGAAGTCTGTAAATCACCCATTTATTAAAACCAGCTGTGTCGGAGCAAAGCAACAAACATGCAGGGTGGTGTTCCTCAAGGACCAGGGTTGGGAACCCACTGATTTCCTGTAGTTCTATAATGTTATTATTGTTATTTTTATTGTTCAGCTTTTTGTATGAATAAAAGCACTTGAATACAGTATTTTGTAAGCTTAGCATAGCATAGCCTAGCTTAATCATAGCATAGGAAGCAACCACATTAAAAACATGAAAAATGACATCTAACACAAATCTGCACATTTCAAATATATTTTGTGTAAGGTAAATAGATTAAAAAAAAGATAATTAATCAGATTTTCTAAAGATTTGATTGACGGAAAAGCTTCTTTCTCAGTCTGAGTTAACAAGCTTGAAAATGCTAATGGGTAGATATAAAAACAATACGAGCTCTTTCATTTAACTTTTGACAAATGCTGTAATTATGATTTTAAATCCCTGCAACTTCTTCTGGAATGTTAAATTAAATTACTTTTTTTGTGGGGGGTATATTTCATATCAAATCCAGTAGTTTTATTTCTAAAAGAAATATGAATTTTGGAGAGTGAATAATATTTTAAAATGACCAGTGTTGGGCTGGTTTTAATTCCAAAGATAATATGTATTTCCAAACATATAATGTATTTATTTTGCTTTTTACTTCAAACAAATTTTTATAATTTGATATTTAAAATTAAATGAAGAAACAAGATAAAAAATTAAACACAGAAAGACTCTTCTTTATCTCCTCGAAAAATCTTTGCAGACTAACTAACCGGCACGGCGGGGGGAGCAGGTGCTCTGCCATGATGTGTAAACTGGTATCCAGGGGTGCAGCGGACCACTGCGTGCATGCCCCTCCTGCAGGGAACATCACTCCTGGGGAGGGACAGCTGAGCGACACACTGTTCCAAGGACACCTCAAAGCCCTGGCACTGCACCCTCTCCACCCAGAAAGCCTTCTTAGTGATCTGTGTCCTCAACCTGGGAAGAAGGTGAAGAGAAGGAACAAGTTCAGGGACGGCTCATTTTCTCATCGGATTAAATAAATATACAATTTGAAAAACAGAATTTACCTCGATGAAGGATCAGCTAACTTGGAGTCCCAAAGTTTCCTGAAGAACAGAAGAAGTCACATTTATTTATTTGTTTGGTTTCACAGTAACAGCTGTGCAGCCTCGTGTTTAGTAGACGTAACAGCTGTTTATGTTCCCACAGTCTGCCCAGATGTTCTCTGCAACATGACCTCTCTAGTTTCAAATACTGTAAACTTAATGAAGTAGCAATTTTTTATCCATCCATCCTTAATTATCCATCCAGTATTGATCGATCGATCCATCCATCGCTCATCCATTCATCCATCAATTCATCCATCTATTATCCATCTGTCCATTATCTGTCCATCATCCATCCATCCATCCATTATTCATCTGTTATTCATCCATCCATCCAGTATCCATCATCACTCTATCCATCCATAATTAACTCATCCATCCATCCATTATTAATTCATCCATCCAGTATCCATCCATTATTCATCCATCCATTATCAATTCATCCATCATCTATCCATCCATCCATCTATCAATTCATCCATCCATCACCTATCCATCCATCATCTATCATCCATCCATCCATCATCATTCTATCCATCCATAATTAACTCATCCATCCATTATCAATTGATCCATCCATCCATAATCCATCCATCCATCCATCATCCTTCCATTATTCATCCATGCATCCATTATTCATCCATCCAGTATCCATCCATCATCAATCTATCAATCCATAATTAACTCAACCATCCATCCATTATCAATTCATCCATCCAGTATCCATCCATTATTCCTCCATCCATTATCAATTCATCCATCATCCATCCATTTATCAATTCATCCATCCATCATCTATCCATCCATCATCTATCCATCCATCCCTCCATCATCAATCTATCCATCCATAATTAACTCATCCATCCATTATCAATTCATCCATCCATCCATAATCCACCCATCCATCCATTCATCAATCCATCATTATCAATTCATCCATATATCCATCCATCCATCATTTGTCCATCCATCCATCATTACCAATTCATCCATCCAGTCTCCATCCTTATCCATCCATCTATTATTCATCCAGCCATTATCAGTTCATCCATCATCCATGATCCATCTATTATCCACCCATCATCCATCCATCCATCCATCCATCATCAATTCATCCATCCATCCATCATCCATCCATCCATCATCAATTCATCCATCCATCCATCCATCTATCCATCCATCCATCATATTCTGCTTGTCCTGAAGTCAAATTGCAGGGGCAGCAGCTTACGCAGGGATGCCCAGACATCTCCCTCTTTGGGAGGATTCCACTGAGACAGACATTCACTGAAGGTGTGCAGTGAATGTCTGGTTTTACGAGTCCACGTGGAAAAAGAGTAAAAGTATGACTAGATCTCTGTGAATCAATTTCTGCAATTAGCCTTATTGAGGTCTGCCAGCTTCACCAGGATTCCCTATTCTGTGTCTGGTTTTGTTTGCTTTGGATTAAACTAGAGTTACAGCCAACAGGGAAATGGTGTGTATGTAGAGGATGGGGGCCCCCTGAGTCTGAGCACGCTCTCGTGCACTGAAACAGCAGAGCTGACCACTTCCATCAGCCAGTGAAACCACAGACAGGTGCAGTGTGACTGATGCCTTTCATGACTCAGCCTGAATACAGTGAGTCAGAACACCGAGTATAGAAAGGAGGAATTTACTGCACAACCAGATCCATGATGCAATTAAATATTTAGCCACCTAAAAAAAGAGGAAAACCCAAGAATTTAGTTTTTTTTCCTCTGGTTATGTGATGTTTGTCTGAGGCTGGATGGGCTTATTGAAGAGTGGGAATCCTGAGCCCACTGGACTTTTTAGAACAGTTAATGCATCGTTCTCTCTTAGTGCACTCACATTTTAAATATATGTCTTAATGTGAAACAGACACGTTATGTAACACAGATCAGTTAGTTTTATTGGGACAGATATAGCGAACTAAAGTATATGTAAAAACTTAAAAACTGTGGGATTGTGCTCATGTGAAGGTCAGTGAACGTACCCTGATGTGGAAGGAGAAGGAGTAATGGTGGGTTGACTTCAGATTTTAGTTTGGAATATCTAAATTTAACTTTTGTAATGAGATTATTTGCTTTTTCTTTGGTCAATTAAAATTATTTGCTGAGGATAAGGAAAAAAAAATACTCCTGCAGGTTCCCCAGATGGTGAATCCCAGTGTTAGCTCTAACCTTCAAATGTCTTGGGGTGTTACACTGAAACACTACAGGTTAAAACATGAAACAAGACTTCTTCAGGAAGCCTAGATCAGTTGTTACGATTTGTTTTAAGCTGACAGATGCAACATCTGTTTTGCCATAGTGTAATTTAGTTGTTTAATGTTCATTAGTGCTTAAATATAAAGCAAACTGGACTTTCCAACAAAGTTCTGTCAGGTCATCTGGACGGTTTATTTTATTGTTGAGACATTTTGTCCTTCGTCCAAAGGACTTCATCAGTCCGAGGAGCCACAATTCAGTCCCACAAGCAGCAAAATCACATAATAGACCAACCAATTTGCTGGTGATAAGATGGTTTCTGGGGCCCGCCCTCTCCCCCATCGACTCCTCTGAGGTAGCCATAGCCAAAGTGGTTAAAAACAGCAAAGTTCATGCTCAATAATCCAGGTAAAACATCCAACAAAGTTCAGTAAGGTCAGATGTTTTTTCTTTTTTTTGTTTTGAGGCCATAGTTGCCTCAGAGGAGTCGACGGAGGAGAGGGCAGGCCCCAGAATCCATCTTGTCACCACCAAACTGGTTGGTCCACTATGTGATTTTGCTGCTTGTGGGACTGCGTTTGTTGTGGCTCCTTGGACTGATGAAGTCCTTTGGATGAAGGATGAAGTCTCAACAAATAAAGAAACCGTCCAGATGACCTGACTGAACATTGTTGGATTTTTCCCCTGGATCATTGAGCGTGAACTTTGATGAACTGGATTTTCTTTCAGCTTTCTTGAAGCTCTTTTGTCCTCCAGTTTCGGAGACACTTGCATTTGCGTCTATATACAAGTTGTGTGTGTGTGTGTGTTTGCACCATTTAAAGTCTTCTATAAAGCAACAGTAAATCAAAATGAGAGAGGCAGACTGTGAGGGGGGTGTTGGTTCATGGTTTGAAGGCGGGGGAGACGGGTGAGAGTGCTACCCATATAATTGCCTGCTCCGCTTGGCAGTGTCTGCTCTGCGGTTCAGCAGTAGCATGTAGGTTCACACACAGCAGACATGCAAATATGCACATACATATCTGCTTCCTCTGACTTCTCTCTGTCAGAAGTGAGCGTTTTAAAACTGGCATTGCCCAACGACAGGAGTGCATGCTGGGTAACATGGCACAAGTGATGTCAGCCTGAAAGTCTTGAGTTTTTATGAGATGGGGTAAGTTTGTGGGAGAGGAAAGGCATGTTCTTTTGGTTTTCAGATTCGCTTCAGTTGTCATTCTGAGAGCTAAAAATACGGAGTGTGATTTTCTCTGACAGGATGGGAACTGATTTAAGACCCTGCTGCTTATTAAGCCATTTCAAATGAAGGTTTGTGGACCACAGCAAAGAGGCTGTGATCACAGCTCTGAAATATTTTAAGCAGAAGAAGACTCTCTTCTTTCACTGGATTTTCAGCTTAATGCTGGGATTTTTAATGCAGCGTCGACAACACGATACCAGAAGCCGCTGTGGAAAGAAAGGCTGACTGTTAGGAAGGCGAAGATAACCTGTTATTATAGGAAACTGCACACACGCAGAGCGGCTAGACTGGACGAATGGGCTCCACTGGGAAAAAGAAGGTTTCCTTACTAGTGTCTCCACAACAGTCCCTTGTTGATCCAATCAAACGCCCCTGGAAAAACGGCACATCTCAAAAGGGGTCGTAACGATGCCCTTTCTATAAAAAGTTGGTTTTAGCACGACTTCCACAGAGTCATTAAGTGCCGGCTTCACAAAAGCTGGGAACGGGAGCAACAAAGAGCAGGAGGCGGGAAGTAAATTGGAGAAACTGATGGAAGTTGGTGTCGGCATCAAAGAGACTGGACGTGATGAAACAATGGAACTTGGAAATGAATTTGCCCTTTGTCCATGCAGCAAAGCGGTGGGAGCACTTAAACATCTGTAAAAATGAGCTGAGCAAACTTAATGGGATGGAGAGAAAGGCTGTGACTAAAGAAGAAAAGAAAAACACGAGGACGAAGAGGAAAGTGCTGATTTAGCTAAAAACTTGCAGCAGACTGAACCGAGAAGATCTCAGGGATTTCTTACACTATAATCACGGCTACTTAAATGGACATAAACTCCAAGAAAACTCAGGATTCTACAAGGGCATTTAAGAACATAATCATAAAACTCATTACTTGGATTGGTTCAACTTTTATTTTACTGAACTAAATATTTGTATACTTTTGCGGAACGGCGCTAATTTTATGTTAAAAACAAGTGAGGTTTTGTAACGCCACAGTTCAGTTCTCCTCAAAGAGCCCGTCTTTGCTCCGTGACTGTGACTCATGTACAAGAATTAAAACAGGGAACAGCCAACTGCTTCCCCACCTTTCCGACTAAATCTGGTAAATTGCTGCTCGGCTAGCTGTAGCCAGAACTAGAAACTATAATCATAACCAAAACTGTTTGCTGGTTTCCTGTCTTAAGATGATGGAAGCATTTAAAAATGAAACAACAGTTAAGTTTACTTCAAACTGTGCAAACAAAACCACAACCTGGTCAGTTTTGATGAGTCATTGCACACACATCTACATAAATAACAGTCCACTCATGCTGGTGAAATGCTACTGAAATCACTTAATTTGACATTCTTAGTTGGACAAATTAGAATGGACATTTTCTTGGTGTGGCAAAGAGAAACATAAATTTTAGGGATAAATTGATAAACTACCATTTACTGTTGGTGTACTCAATGTAGACTCGTGTCAAACTCAAGAGCCGCGGGTCAAATCTGGTGCCCCAAAATATTGTCTTCTCATTTGTTCTAAACAAACTAAAATAAAGGTAATTTATTTTAGACTTCTGTTGCCAGCTGGCTAACTTTGACGTCAGAAAGATGGCTGGATAGGATCATTCTATCATCATTGATTCTGATGTGGAAAGAGTAACAACCAGGGGCGGTGGCCAATAGGGGGCGCTAAGGTGCCGCCCCACTGGAACTTCTGGAGCTATTCACCATTTTACATTGAAGACTTAAATTTTTTTTAAATAAAAATAATAAAATAAAAATATTTCAAAATATATGTATATATGTTTTTAGTTGTGTAGGATAAATATTTTATAGTTAAAGACCGTGTAAAGTGAAATTAGATTTGTGTTTTTAGTTTATCACATGGCATAAATATGTGTTATTAATCACCCATATAAATCTGACTGATTAAAAACATTGTTTTCCTTATAAAATTAAGTGTCAAAAATCATGAAAATACATTATTTTCTCTTAGTCTGGAACTGTGGGGGCGTGTCAGCAGTGGGCGTGGTTTCAGCGCAGCACTGCAGCTCAGAGAGCAAGTAGGAGGACTCTCTCGCTCAGAGCTGAACTGTGTGGAGGAGGAAGACAGGTTCATCAGTAAACCTGCTCTGTTTGCTCCTTTTTCCAAGAGTTACGCTGTTTTTAGTGCACAAACAACTCTGGTTTTATTTTTAAAGTTGAGGACGCAACTATAATTCATAACTCCGCTGTTATGTGTTTAGAAGATGAGCGGACTCGCGCGGCTGCACCGGTCCGACCCGACACATCGCATGCGGGGGCTGTGTTGGTGATTAAAATAAAGAGTAATCACGTTGATAACACAGAGCGGACCGAACCCTCGAGGGAGGTAAGAGATGGGGAGGGGGGCTCTGTGTTTACATCAACAACGCATGGTGTCGTGATGCTGCTGTGGTCTACAAACACTGCTCACATTTAGTGGAGTTCATGACTATTAAATGCAGACCGTTCTTTTTACCGAGGGAGTTTACAGCTGTTATGATTGTTGCTGTATATATCCCCCCAAGCTCCAACAGCAAAGATAGAGGTGAGGCACTAAATGAACTATATCTGCACATCAGTGAGCAACAAACAGCCCACCCTGATGCTTTTCTCATCACGGCTGGTGATTTCAACCATGCAGATTTAAAGAGTGTTCTTCCAAAAACATACAGAAACATAAACTTTGCAACAAGAGGAAACAACACCCTGGACCAGGTTTACACCACCATGAAAAATTCCTACAGAGCCATCCCCCTCCCCCACATTGGTGCTTCTGACCATATCTGTGTTATGCTAAAGCCAGCATACAGGCCACTGGTGAAAGTCACAAAACCAGTCCGCAAGCAGATACGAGTGTGGCCAGAGGGGTCTTCAGAGGCACTCCAGGACTGTTTTGACACCACAGATTGGAGTATGTTCAAAGAAGCTGCTACCACAAACAACACCACATGTCTCCAGGAGTACTCAGACACTGTATGTTCATACATCACCAAGTGCATTGATGATGTAACCAACCTTAAAACCATCACTGTTCGGGCTAACCAGAAGCCATGGCTGACAGCTGAGGTTTACAGACTCCTGAGAGCCAGGAATGCTGCCTTCAAAGCGGGAGATCAGGTGGGCCTGAGGGCAGCCAGAAACAACCTGGACCGGGGCATCAGAAAGGCAAAGAAGCAGTATTCTGGGAAAATAGCTCACCGTTTCAAGGACAGCAGGGATACACGCAGTCTGTGGCAGGGAATACAGACCATCACAAACTACAAACCACCCCCCCAGACCTGTGACAGCTCAGCCTCTGCGCTGAATGAACTGAATGAGTTCTTTGCTCGGTTCGAGGCAAGTAACAGCACACCAGCACATAAACTCCCCCCCTCTCCTGATGGCCAGGTGCTGACGCTGTCCTCAGACAGCGTAAGGCGATCATTCATCAAGATTAACGCCCGGAAGGCCTCTGGTCCTGACAACATACCTGGTCGTGTGCTGAAGGACTGTGCAGGGGAACTCGCAGCGGTCTTCACGGACATCTTTAACATCTCACTGAGCCAGGCCATCGTCCCCACCTGTTTCAAAGCCACCACCATCATCCCTGTCCCAAAGAAGGCAACGCCCGCATGCCTCAATGACTATCGCCCAGTAGCACTCACCCCCATCCTGATGAAGTGCTTTGAACGGCTAGTCATGAAAAGCATCACATCTGTCCTCCCTGACTCCCTGGATCCCTTCCAATTTGCATACCGACCTAATCGCTCAACCGACGATGCCATCTCCTCTGCCCTTCACACAGCTCTCACACATCTGGACACGAAGGACTCCTATGTTAGAATGTTGTTCATCGACTTCAGCTCGGCATTTAACACCATCATCCCCCAACAGCTCATCCTTAAACTGGACAGTCTGGGGCTGAACACCTCAATGTGTAACTGGCTGCTAGACTTCCTGACCGGGAGACCACAGACAGTACGGATCGGGAGTAACACATCTAGCACCATCACATTGAACACAGGGGCCCCACAAGGATGTGTGCTGAGCCCCCTTCTATTCACCCTGCTAACACACGACTGCACACCATCGTACAGCTCCAACCACTTCATCAAGTTTGCGGACGACACAACAGTGGTGGGTCTCATCAGCAACAACGATGAGACGGACTACAGGAACGAGGTGAGCCGCCTGGCCTTGTGGTGCGGACACAACAATCTCACTCTCAACGTGGAGAAGACAAAGGAGATTGTTGTGGACTTCAGGAAGAGGGATGCCCAACATCCTCCTCTGACCATCAACAGCACCGCAGTGGAGAGAGTAGACAGCACCAAGTTCCTGGGAGTGCACGTCTCAAAGGACCTGTCCTGGAGCAGGAACACTGCAGCACTGGCAAAGAAGGCTCACCAGCGTCTCTACTTTCTCCGCAAGCTGAAAAGGGCTGGAGCTTCAACCCCCATCATGAGCACCTTCTACAGAGGTGCCATAGAAAGTGTCCTGACCAGCTGCATCACTGTGTGGTTTGGTGCATGTACTGCATCCTGCCGCAAGAGCCTCCAGCGCATTGTGAGAGCAGCTGAGAAGATCGTGGGCACCTCCTTGCCCTCACTGCAGGACTTACACAGCAAACGCCTCACTCGGAAAGCCCACCGCATGGCAGGTGATCCCACACACCCACTACACAGCTGCTTCAGACTGCTGCCATCAGGAAGGAGACTGAGGAGTCTCCAGGCTCGAACCAGCAGACTGAGAGACAGCTCTGTTCATCAGGCAGTCAGAATGCTAAACACTCTGCCTGCTCTGCCTCCCCTCCCATTTGAACTGCCTTAACACTAAAACTTTCTCACATATTATCACTCAACACAAAGTTTTTAACACTAGACTCTGTGTCACCAAACGGGTTTTCACTAAACTCTCGGTCATGTGCTCATACAGTTTGCACTACTTCTCATAATTGCACTAATGTCTGTATTACATCACTGCCTATAATCATAATACTGTTTACATTCTCTGTTTACATTTATTAATACTGTTTACTTTTATTACTACTGCTTACATGTAATTACTACTGTTTACATTTATTTACACTACTTTAATATCTACACCACTGCTGGTACATATACAGTGTGCTCTGAACGGTCTTATTTAGGGATGCCCAATGTGCCTTACTGCATATGCCACTTTTTGCCTCTACAACAACATCAACTACTACCTCATACATATACTGTGTACATTGACTCATTCGCTGCTTTGCCACTTTGCAAATGTCAATGCTAGAAACCTTTAGTTTATTTTAGTTATACTTTTTATACTCTTTTTTTATACCACTATGCAAAAAAAAAAAAAAAAAAACACACAGGACAGTGTTAGTTTTACTATTTTTATGCTTATGTCTATTATTATATGTTTCAGTGTTTCAATGTTTAGATGTTTACTGTTGCACCGAGGGACTGAGAGAAACGCAATTTCGGTCCTGTGTATGTCCTGCACTGTACATATTGCAGATCTGACAATAAAGTTGACTTTGACTTTGACTTTGATAACTAAGTATGCAATGGACCTGTCGCATTTTCTTAGCAAAAAAGGAGCTTGTGAACTTGTAGGGCACAGGCTTAGCAATAAAAAAAAAGAAAGAAAGAAAAGAAACAGGAAAGGCGGCGGCGGTGTCCGGAGGCTGAGGAGGGAGACGGTCAGTAGCAGGTGCCCTGACCATTAAAACATCCTGGGAAGATGCAGGAACGAGGCATAATTGATTAGCTAGCTAACAATGAACAAAATATCTATGCTATTGCTATCTGATGCTATCTGCGAGTCGCGAGTGAACGGCTCCACCCATGCGAAGAACAATTTATATGACTGGAGCTGCAGGGGGTGGGGGCTATACTAATGAGGACCGCGTGACGAAACGCGGTCCCGTTTAAAACACGCCTAAAAAATCCTGAAACACACATGTCTTTATACACAGTTTCATGTATAACTTCAAAATGAATTGAGCTACAATTTTGAGACTTTTTACTCATTTACAACATTACAATTATCACATTTATAATGTTTATTTAAGAAAATGTTGAAATTCACTTTACACGGTCTTTAATGATGAATTATAATGTTTGTTTCAATAAAACGTTTTCTGATGGGTGACGTATTTCCAGTCCTGGGGGTAAATGAATCCTATCCATAGACTCTCGTTATAAATGGCGCATGCGCAGTTATTCCACAACGTTACAAAACAAAGGAAAGATGCAAGGCGCAGATTTCAGCGCCCTGGACACGTCCAACATGAGTTGTACCTACCGATCATGTGCTTCCGGTCTTTTTTGTTTGTTTTGGTCTGGGAAATGAGCCGTGCAGTGACTCAAGCAGGCTGGCTGCAGATAGGTTTTAAATCATTGAAAGCCCTTTATCTAATGCCTATTTGCCATTTCTGCCTGATTTATATCTCAACTTTTAGAAGTCTCTGTTTGTGAAAAAGTCTTCAGCTGACTGTTTATTCTAAAAGTGGCAACTGGTGTTTCTGGAGCTAGCATGCAAATGCTAGTCTTTATCTAATACTTATACAGTATTATTATATTACCATTCCTGACAATGTCAAGTGAGACAAATCAAACTCTTGTTCATGAACCTGCAACCAAGAAAAGATATCTGGTATCTGACTCGAGTTAATGTATCAGCTGAAAGTGGGCCGTGCCTCGGACAACGTTTTAACATTTTGTCTCCTTTCGGTAACTGAGTTACAACTGAGTGTCGACACCCCTAGAGTATCCAAATAGTGTAAAATAAAAAAAAAATTGGTTGTGAGCTCAATCATCCAGGTAGATACTAACAAAACAGGTTAAATCATATCATCTGGCCCAGTTTCTTTAAGTGATCAATGTTTTGTCCCCCATCCAGATGACTTCCTCAATCTATGACCTGCCAACCAGGTCTATCCCTAGCCTTCACTGCAGTGTTTCAAGCCAATCAGCTGTTTTAGGCCAGATGGCCAACTTGCTACTCACAAAAACAGGCCCAGGCTGTCCAGAAACTGGTCCAGATGACACGATTTAACATTTTTTAATAATGTAAAATGCAATTTTGTGTTACTGAATGTCCTTCCTGCTGATCTAATCAAGCCTTCAACATTGTGGACATACAGTATGATGCTTCTGATGTTCAATGGTTGAAATAGACTTTAAAATGCTTAAAGGTCTTCAGGGATATTTTGTGTTTATTCCAATTACATTTTATTCTGGAAGTCATCATTGTGTTTAACCAAAACCAAGAACTTTGATCTTGGAAACCAAATCCTGTTGCGAAACGCTTTAAGTCCTCTTTAAATTCAAAGAGATTACCAAAACAGACCATATTGACAGATAATCCTACATCTAAATACGCAGAAACACCTTTTTGTAAATAACCAAGAGAGCTGACATGGAACAGTGTTTTTTTTTAATGTGCTGTATATTATGAATAAAATTACATTATTTTCACAAGTTTGAAATTCAAACATATAACTGGTGTCTCTCTCAGTCACAGTTAGCAGCTTTAAAAGTCTGCTTTTAGAGGTTGGATGAGTTACGGCTCACATAATCCACTCCTGTCCCTATGAGTGATGCTTTAAAGTGAGTTTATTTTGAAGTATTAGATTCCACTCCTTGTTTGTTGAGGTTCACACATTAAAAGTACTCGGTCAAAGTTAGAAAAACACTGTCAGCTTAAAATGGACTGTGGACGCATTAAACCATCCATTTCCTGAATAACCTGGTAACCACTCTCAAACAACTTCCCACAGTCCCTTTGAAAGTTGCACTACGTGGTTCTTCTGCCCCAAAGCATTTTTTCTTTTCTGGTTTGTAATGACTTTAATTTTACTGTTTTTTCTTCCATGCACTACAAAGGAATTTTGCTTTTCTTGTTCGTAACATCCTGCTGAAAATCAAAAATGTATTCCAGATTTGAGTTAGAATGTTGTTTTTCCAATAAATCTTGGCAGTGATGCGTTAAAATGCCATTTTAAACAAACACATTTTTCTTGGGTGTATGATTATGAAGAAAACTTGTTTGAGAACAAAACAACCGAAACAGTTTGTGTGGAAATATTTCAGTTTGATGGAAAAAAATATTGTTTTGGATCGGTTGAACTCCACTAAGTTTGTATGTCTAATCCAAACGTCAGGTCCACCTGATTCTTCTAATGATTCTTGGCTAAAGTTATTTTTCCCCGTCTAACCCCTCTGATCTGTTTGTTGCCGGACAAAATATTTGTTTCAGTCATTTCCCACATGGGGTGGAGGTTACCAAAAGCAAAACAAATATTTATGGCCTTGCTCCGTCTTTATACAAGCTGCTTCTTCAAGGTGGATTCTTGGCAAAGCAATGTGATGTTTCTCTTGATGATTTTTAGGTATTTTTTTTAAAGCTGTTGTCTAGAAAAACATTAGCTTTGTGAACGCTCATGAAGCATTCACACTAATGTGATCCCTTTTTCTTCCATACATTTTTCGGCGTGTTTCTTGTCCTGCAGTTTTTAAGCTATTTCAACAAATCATAAATAAAACCTTCAGCTTGTTCAGGACAATCCTGTTTTGACTTTTGGTATTGGTGCAACTTTAGCTTTTTGAAATATTTAGCCTTTGCTGCTACCATTTCTTTCTCATAGCAAATGAATTGAGCTCATTTTCCATCCTTCAAATCTTTAGCTCTGTTTTCAAACTTCTACTGCTCCTTTCACATTTTGTTCTCGTTCAGCTTCTTTCAGCTTCCTTCCGCAAATTAAAAAAACAGCCATTTTCAACTAATTTCAGCTGGGGTTTTTTCCAGCTGTTTTGTGCTCCTTTCAGATTATTCCTGCTAACTAAAACATTTTTGTGCTTCTAGCTTCTGTCTGCTAATTTAAGCTTGTTATGCACCTTTCAGCTTAATTCTGCAAGTTTCAGCTTTTTCTACTCTTTCAGCTACTATTTGGCTGTTTTATGCTAATTTAAGCTTTTTCAGCCAATTCCACATTTTTTGTACTCCTTTCAACGTTTTTCAACCTAATTCAGCAAAAATGTGCTCTCTCGACTTCCTTCTTGTAATTTCAGCTTATTTCTGCCTTTTAAATACCTTTCAGCAGTTTTTTTTTTTTGCCAATTTCAACTTTTTTTTTTTTTGCCTTTTACCTACCGGTACTTTTCAGCAGGTATTTTTTTGCTAATTTCAGCTTCTTTCTGCCTTTTAGCTACCGGTACTTTTCAGCATGTTTTTTTTTTTTTTCAATTTCAGCTTTTTTAAAAGAAAATTTCTACGTTGTGTGCTCATTTCTGCTTCTTTCAGCCTTATTGGGCAAACGCATTCTTTCTACGTTCTGTTAACTTACGCTTGTTCTACTTTTTCAGCTACCTTTTTAGAAACTATTTACCTAATTTCAGCTGTTTTTAGATAAATTAAAGCTTTTCTTGGTAATTCCATCTACTTTCAGCCTAATGAACTTCTTTCTGCTAATTTCAGCTTCCTTTTAGCTCATTAGTTTCAGCTTTTTCCTGCTATTTCAGTATTTACCGGTAGCTGTTTTTATGCAAATTTGAGCTTTTTCAGCTAATTCCACGTTTTTGAGCTCCATTCAGCTCTTTCCACTTCCTACTTGTAAGTTACGGTATGCTTCTTTCTGCCTTTTCAGCTATTTTTAGATGCTTTTTTGCGTGTGTAAATTTGAGCTTTTTTAGCTGATTTCCCATTTGTTGTGCTTATTTCTGCTAATTTAAATTCAGCAAATATGTCTTCTTTATTCTGCTAATTTAACTCTGCACTTTAATTTCAGCTACATTTCAGCATGTTTTAGCTAATCAGCTGTTTTTCAGCAAGCTCTTCTGCAATAAGCATTCATCATTTTTGCAGGAAATGCAGTTTCTCTAGTTTTAGTTTGAATTTAAGCTCTGGTAATGAACCTTTCAGTAAAAAATACAAAATGACAAACTTCTCACAACACGTGTTAAGAAAATATTATTTTCATTTGTTTTCCTTAAAGTCCTACTGAGATACAACCTTTCTTCTTCCAGGGAGTCCTGGTCAAGATGGCGGCACAGATACAAACAGGCCACTATGTTAACCTTTTTACCACTACATGGGGCATCTGAGGAGAAGCAGCTCACGTCCTGCTACTCAGAACACAAGAGGTAATTATTGGAGACACACACAGACAGATGTTACTCTGCAGACGGTCGGTCAGTACAGTCGTCCTGCCACACGAGCCCTAAAAAGACCTCTGCGGGCAGACGGACACACGCAGGGTTGTGTTTGCTTGCGCACGAGTTTGTGTGTATGTATTTGTGTGTGTGCATGGACATAGTTTTGGAAATAGCCTGGGATGTATTAGCATGTGGGCGCAGACGAGGTCTTGGGTTTTTGATGGTATGTTTGTGAGGGCTTTGAAAGTTTGCGTAGGTGCTTCAGTGGAAATTCAGGCTAAGTTTAGACAGATTAAGAGTTAAACGCCTAAAATATCAATATATTGCAACTACTCAATGCAGCTGATGGATAATATGAGTTTTGTTTATCAGGCATGAGGACTTATGAAAAGATGACTGCGTGCTGAAGCATTGAGAAGTAAAAGTTTGTGTTTCAACCCCCTCCCCCCACACACACCTGCTGCAACTGTTTGTGACAAATTGCGAAATTATCTTTTATTTACTTTATTTTTTTTTTTTGGCACAAGTTTTTTAGGGCTTCGCTTTCATGGTGCTTGAAATGTGACCCATGTTTTAAAATTTTTGCAAGACAATTTTTGTATCTTTAAAAAGTCCAGAACATCTGGGACCTGTCTCAGACCCCTCTCAATTTAGTTTCCACAATCTGGAGAGCTATTTACAACCGGTTTCTGTTCATTTTATTTGAACACCTGTAGTTTTTCCTGCTAAAAGATATAGTAAAAAAAAACAAGTTAATTAAAAGTGTTCATTACAGTAGTAAGAAAGATGAGATACATCCAAAATAAATACACCCACGTGGATTTGTACTGGCACAAATTTTCTATGGATGTGGATGTCTTGGAAAAGACGTGTTTGAATATTTATGACTGTCTGGTAACATCTCACACGTTTCTCTGCTGCAAACAACCGGTGAGTGACAATCACAATTTTACTATTTTGTTGTGAGAATGTTGCCAGACATTTGTGCAACATGTATTCAGACTCTTGACATGTCACCAGTGAGTAGTGAGTACAAATTCAGTGAAATGGCAACTTTAAAATTGTGTATTTTATGTGTATTTATCTATTTTGTGTCTGTAAATATCTCCAACTTGTGAGATAATAGCTTTTGTTTCACGTTGCAATATGATGGACACTTTAAATGTAAAGCCCGAGCTAGTTGCTATGACTTGGATGGACTTTGGGCGTGTCCATGAGGAACCCCGCCTCTGGCACAGCTGGACATGGGCATCAGTGAACCCAGAAAAATATGTGTGCCAATAAAAGATGGATGGATAGTTACAATGAATATGAAATTTGTGTGAATTTAGCTACAAAAACACATCAGTCACCTCAGAGATACTTATTGAAAGTTGAAAATGACTTTAAAAAAACATCTTATCACCAGCAAACTGGCTGGTCCACTATGGGAGTGTGCTGCTCGAAGGACTGAGTTTGTTTGTGGCTCCTCGGACTGATGAAGTCCTTTGGATGAAGGATGAAACGTCTCAACAAAAAAATAAAAAAAAATAAGAAAGAACCTGTCCAGATGACCTGACTGAACTTTATTGAATACATATTTGTTCATTTAAAATGAACCTTTGGGTTATTAGGACCTTATTCTACATAAATAAATTAAAATTAACTGACTCGATCTACAGCTTGGTGGACCCGTCATTAAAAAAATGCTGCTAAGCACAATTTAACTCGGATGTTTCTTAATTATATGAGATTAGAAGCCAAGCGCTGAAAGCTAGATTTCACTCGAAGACATACTCCCAGGAGTAAGATGATCATCTTGTAGTCTGGATGGGACATTAATAATATACTTTCAGGAACTATTTTAGAGTTGTGAGCCAAGGCCCACTCAGAGGACGGGGGAGGCAGACCTGGCGGACAGCTGGACCAGGATTATGCCATCGTGGACGAGTCATGCCAGCTGTGGTTACAGTAATGACAGCTGTTTTGGCTAACCTCTACTACAGCGGGAGCTGAACCAGCAGTTCAGACCAGAGGCTTCCTATTCTGCGAACGGATGTGAAGTGGTTAGAACGTTTTCTCCCTTTTCATAAATACATAAACGACTGGCGGTTTCTTCGTTTCATCCCTTCTTTCACTCAGGCCCGGTGCAGTTTCTCATACGTACCTGTAGGGGGTTTGGTCCAACGGTTCGGCTTCAGGAAATCCCAACATGCCACACACGACTCGGCTGCTGCTCAAGTCCCAACCCTGGTTGCACACTTGACGCCACTTCCCAGCATGCTTCACTTCCAGCACTCCCTCCATCACCAGACCACCGTGGCTGCCGGACAGGACTGGACGCAGACGAGCCTCCTCTAAGTGGGCCCTCTCGGAACCCTGTTCATGAGAGAGTTGTTCAAAGAGGCAATTTAAGGAGAACGTCCGTTAACTTTAATCACCGAGTTGTGCACTGGAAGGTTGCTGACATGGATTTTCATCCTTTTTAAAAAAAAAGACTTTGTCTTTGCCCATTAAAGGGATAGTTCAGCTCATCTAAAGTGGGGTTATGTGAAGCAGCTATGAACAATTAACATCTTACCAGCTGTAGATATCTCTGTCAACAACCGCACTTTGCAGAATTCATTTCGTTTTGACTGAGTCATAAACTGCCGAACTGAATTAAAATATTTATAGAAGTTTATGCAAACATTTAGGTATAAATAAAAAAAATATTATAGTATTCTCAATGAAAGTACCCCATATTGCACTAGCTAGCTGCCGCCGCCTCTATTTGATAGCGTAATTAACCATAAAATTCAGTGCGTTTGCAAAAACTGCTATTAAACTTGTGAGCTGAGCGACAATCAGCTCATAGCTCTGGTCAGAATTAAGATTTATTCCTCCAAACGGAGGTAGATCAACGAGATGTCTACAAGCTAAAGGTTGTTTGTAACCGTTCCACAGAACCCCACTTTCAATGAGCCGAGCTACTTTAATCTAGCTTTTGTGATGCAGAATGCGGGGGGACGATAAACTCTCCTTACACGACACACTGTCACGTTGTTTGAATAAAGGGCATCGCAATCAAGACTAGAATAACAGAAAAAGATAACACGCTTTGATCATCGTAGCCTCTAATCATCGGCGTGCCGTGCAGCGGACAGCAGGAAGGAAACAAACAGCGCAGGCACAGTTTGTGGAACGTGTCAGGATGTATACAAAATGGTGAGAAGTTGTGATGTCTGCAAGTGGAAAGGAGTGATAAATGGGTCGGTTTCCTGTGATCTGAGACGTTTCCGTGAGAAGACGAGCCGCTGAACTCAACTAAACTTTAGCTCCTGCTGGTGCAGAGGAACTGGGTTTTGAGAAGTTTGAGGTTTTAGGTACATCTCTAATTATAGATGCCCACTAGCCTGTAGGAGCACAGCTGATGCTTCTATTCAAGTCCCTACAAAACCAGACTGGGTGTGTTGCCGGTTTTTACCTGTGTGTATTGTGTGTCAGTCTCCAGGTCCAGGTCTGGATAAACTGGATCTGTTTCGACGTGGTTCCCACTGAACTGCTGGTGCCTGTCGCCGTTCCTCTCAGACTGGAGCTGGGAGAGAGGTGGGGGTTGTGGCTCCCCGTTCCCCTGTCCTCCTTCCTCCCGTCTCATCGCCTGTGGACCGGTTCTCGTCGTCTCCTGCCTCTGCCTGTAGGTCTCAATGTTCGCCAGGCGCGAGGGCAGCTGGTGGCCTTGCGGCAAAGCCTGCCTGTTCTGGTGGTTTGCTCTCTGACCCCCTCGGTTCCGCCTCAGGATCTGGATCTCGTGGCCGTTTTCCCGAGCGGAGAGGTTGCTGCGATAGGAGGTGGATGGGTTGCGATGAAGGGCGATCTCGTGGCCTCTTGCAGAGTTTGAGGGAATGTTTGCCGGGGGGGCCGGTGGAGCTGCAGGGGACAGAGACTGCGATGGTGCTGGACTTCTTTGTTGGTTTGGCTGTTGCCATGGGGATGAAGGTGCTTCTTCTAGAGTAACGTCAGGGAAGCCGGGTCTCCTTTCTGGGCTACAAATGACCCCTAGATCCTCAGCATGGGTGCAGTCATTGATCCCCCAACCGTTAAAATGGCATTCTGCCACAGAGAGCTCTGTGCCCGTACAGCGCACATTGTCCAACCAGATGAGACCTAAGAACAGGGAGCAGAGTAAGAAATGAAGAAAAATAAAGAATCAGAAGCTCAAGAGTTACTTTTTTCCTGGTCATACCTTGTCCCTGGCCAAACTTGGCACTGTGGGCCCAGGTGAGGCCCCGCTGAAAGCCCAGCTGCTTGCACAGTACATTTGCCAGGTTGATATTCACGTCATCGTCGCACACCGTGCCCCACGAGCCATCGTAGAAGATCTCCACACGGCCCTCGTTTGCACTTCGCCGGCCTTGGCCTGCCAGACGTATCTGCAGGTCCTGCGCGGACAGCTGAGGTGGGCAGAGGAGGAGCAGGACGAGGAGCGCGGACAGGGAACCGAGAGGCAGCATCCTGGAGGGACACAAAAGAAAAAATGAGGAGAAGACGCAACGGCTGACTGAAAATGCGGCATTGAAAAGGAGAAAGCAGACCCCAAATAAAAACGCACCATGTGGCCACAAAAATCCCAAAAATCACACGCAGGCGTGGGACTCACATTCCACACCCTGGCAAACGTATAATTAGAAACTTTCTTTAAAACCACTCTATGGTGAAACGAAAGATTTATAGACTTTTTTCTTAAAAATTCCTTTAAAATAATCTGTCACATAAAGGACAGTCAGAGTTGAGAGACCGTCTGGACCTGCAGGGAGTGATGACCGAAGCTAAAAGTAGCCTCTCCATCCAGCCAACGGAAACGCCGTTTTTCCACAAACCCTCAAGTTTAGCTGCTTGTATTTGGCCAACGAACACAAAAGCAAATAAACACTGCCATAAAAAATGTTCTCACACATACATAAAGCGGCGATGCTTTGGTTTGGGAACGATGACAAATTAAACAACGATCTCCTTTTTAAAACTGTCAGCGCCTCACAGATGTTAAAATGAATAACCTGAAGATGAGAGCCAAAAGATTAGCAGTAAAAAATTTAAATGCATCAATTTAAGGGTTAGTTATAGCTGTGCATGCTTTTTTTTTTTTTTACATTGCAAGTATGTGCATGCTGAAGCTGCACCCCCAACTAATGAGGTTTGAAATTATAATGGGTTGGAAGAAAGGTGAGTCCACACAACAGCAAGTGCAGAACAGTTGCACTGGAGTACAAATAAATAAAATTAAAAGACAAGGTTTGTATAAATGAAGACATTCTATAAGAAGAGGTGAAACAAAGAGAGTTAAAAACTCACCTTTCTGTTGATCTCACTCTGGAGTCAATGGGAGGAAGAAAGGAGAGGAAAGCTGGACTTGACTCCTTCTGTCTCTCTATTCTCCTCTTTTCCCTCCCTCTTTCTTCTTCTGTCACTCCCTCAGATCTGCTACTTCATCAATCCCTCCCTTTTTTATTCATCTGAGCAGCACGTTCCCTCTCCTCTTTGCCTCAAGTCACGTTTCTTCTCCTCATCACAGACTGCTCCTCAAAAGGAGTCTAAAAAGAGAACATTAAACAACAATACACACAAACTGAGCCGGCGACAGGCCTGCTATTAAAAAAAGAACAAACTGTTCTCCTCTTGGTGCCAATATTAGAATGTAAGATCTAATCTATGCAATGTTTTATCTGGAGTGCCACAAGGCTCTGTACTTGGACCTGAGTTGTTTATTTTATATGTAAATGATTTAATGGAGGTGTCCGGTGTCCTTAAATGTGTTATTTTTGCTGATGACACTACTTTCTTTTGTTTGGGTAAAGACTTGGAACAAATGATTGAGTTGATAAATATTGAGTTTGTAAAAATACAATATTGGTTTAAGTTAAACATGTTTTCGTTAAATCTAGCTAAAACCAAATATATGATATTTAGTAAGAAAAAGATAACTGTTGATGTTCCTTTTAAGATTGAAAGTTTTGAGATATGCAGGGTAAGGGAGGTGAAGTTTTGGGGTGTAATTATTGATGATAAGTTGTCATGGAAACAACACATACATTTTGTAAAAACTAAAATATCTAGGTCCATTGCAGTGCATAGAGTTAGAGATTTATTAAATGATAAAGCACTGTATTTGTTGTATAATACAATTATAGTCCCGGATTTAATTTACTGTATAGATGTTTGGGGTACAGCGTGCGAAACTATAACTAAGCCTATTTTTACTTTACATAAAAGAGCTATAAGAATTATTACAAGAAAACATTATTGCCATCCATCAAATGTTTTGTTTTGTAAAGTTTTATGATTTGGTTGACTATAATATTCTTTTATTTTACAAAGCTCAGAACTTCACATTACCCTCAAACATCCAAACACTTTTTGTAAAAAGGAAAAGTACTTATAATCTTAAGGGAACAGATATTTTTGTTATGCCACAACATATAGTAACTAGTTTAAAGAGTAGGTCTACTTTAATTCAGGGAATAGGTCTGTGGAATGGTTTGGAAAATGATATTAAAGTTTCAAAGTCAATGTCTATGTTTAAGAAAATGATTAAAACAAAATTTCTGAAAAAATAAATAAATTGGTTTACATCCAAATTACTATTTATGATAAAGTGAGATGAGTTATTTATTATGTTATATTTTTTATAGATGATTGTTGTCTGAATTTATTGTTTGAATAAATTTTGTTTAAAGAAGGGGCAGATATGATAAGATTTTTTCTTCTTCTGCTTCCTTTCATTTCATGTATTGTTTTCTTTTTTTTTATGTAGTTTTGTAAATAGTTTTTTGTGGGGTTTTTTAAAATCTGAAATGAATTAAAAAAAAAAATTAGAATCATTGTGCAATATTAGAGCATCACTTTGAGAGCTCATCAGGAACCTGCAGCAGGGAGCGGGTTTATGCACCAACAGTCTGTAAAATGGTTTCACTTTGCAACAGGTGAGATTTATTTACAAAAGACTAACTCTGGAAAGATCTCGCCATGAAATGACGACGTTTGAGTCAAACATTGTGAATGACATCATAGGCAATCACAAGATGTTGTGACATGTCGCACTACGACATGACACACTGAAAAATGTTTGGCTCAATATCTGTGAAACTGACAAACTTATCACCAGTTTGTTGGTTATTATCGCTGGCGGCCATCTTTAATTAGTTTGACTCCAAAAGTTATACAATAAACATTTTCTCAAAGTTTAATTAAAATCCATCCTCTGGTTCATGAAATCCATCCATCCATCCATCATTCATCCATCCATCATTCATCATCTGTCCATCTATCCATCATCCATTCATTCATCCATCCATCATTCATCCATCCATCATTCATCCATCCATCATTCATCCATCCATCCATCATTCATCATCCATCCATCCATCTATCCATCATCCATCATTCATCCATCCATCATTCATCCATCCATCCATCATTCATCATCCATCATCCATCCATCCATC
>JBBPBX010048205.1:0-17994 GCA_038048925.1 Garcialebias charrua | reverse complement strand
CATAGTGCAGCTTTAAGTATATGTCTCATTTGGTTTGTCCCTTGTCTGTGGATTGTGCTTCCCAATGCTGTCATGCTCTGTTTCCTCTGTCTTTCCTCTAAGTTTTGCTGCCACGTCAGTCAGCAGTTTGATTCTGAGTTTTTATAAGGAAATAAATATTCTTTATTTTACCTTTGAGTGGCAGGTAATCTGGCCTAGAGTGTGAACAAAACAAAAAGATGCCATTTATCACATCTGCTCATTACCTCTGGTGTGCGTTTGATGTGTTTATTCCGACATGTGTGTGTTTTGAGTGTGTCTATTGTAGCTTATTGTTGACTGCAGTAAAGGGGAGTGTGCTAATGCTCCGTTTCAGCTCTGCTGTTCTGGAACAGGCCACGCTGGGGGAGATGTGGAAAAAGTCATGCAGCACTGTGCACCAGTTGTTTTCACTTATCGGCCTCTTGCCGAGACGAGCCAGAACCCAGAGGCCCCTCAGTCAGCACTGGTGTAGCTGATCATTCATTCACTCAGTGTGTCTCAGTGATTGGAGGTGGGGTCATGAGTTAACCACTCTCACACTGATCTAATTATGACCTAAACATAGATGGGTTGATATCAGTATCAGTATTGAAGTCATCATTTCTCCTGAGAAATGATTTCATAAAGAGAACTGTGGCCAGCATGACTCAGCTTGCTCCTTAGTTGTTTCCTATAACTTCATTTTTATCAGCAACTTTATTAAATTAGATTTATTATTGCATTTAAAGTGTGTTTTGTATGGCTATAACTCGGTTAGATTTACAAATATTTAACTAAGACTTCATGTATTAGTAGCTGAGGTTCATTCCCAACACATATTTTGCTTATGAGGTGCAACCTCACATGCACATTAACAGATGAGGTCAGGCAAGATGAACTATGATGTTTGAAGATGACATTGTGATCTGTGGTGAGAACAGGGAACTTGTGGAAGATGATTTAGAGAGGTAGAGGTGTGCACTTCAGTTCAGTTTATTTACATAGATAGCACCAAGTCACAGCAGAAGTCATCTCAGGGCACTGAACAGAAACATTCATAAACATAAAAGTTGATTGGTAAAAGTTCTCTAAGGAAGCCAGCAGATTGTGTTGAGTCTTCACGTCGTCAGTCTCCCATCCTGAGCAAGCACAAAGGAGACAGTAGCCGTGTTTCCATCAAGGTTTCTAGATGCGCATTTTGAAGTATCGCAGCAGAAAAGCTTAATGGAAACGGCAAAATCCGAATTTACTTCCTCAAATTCGCCAAAAAGTTTATACGCTCGCTTGAGGTGGTTTTTGGGATCTTCGAAAATGAGCAGATGCGCAAAACGACAGATGGAAACAGATTTGCCGACTCAGTTCTGCCGTAGCGAACATTCACGTCATGTGACTGATCAGCTGTTTCCGCTCCGGACAACATGTAACATCGCTAAAACTAGTTGGCATGACAGAATAAATACAACTTGCCCGATAGCAACACATACCTGAAATATTCTCTCCATTTTGACGAGATGTGTGGCCGGGTTCTGTTTTCAACCGCTACTTCCTGTTTACTGTAGACATGCGCAGTGCTGACGTCTGACGTAATGACGCTGTGCGTGGCTTGGTAGATGTGCTACAAGCCAGTAGATGGAAACACTTCTGATCCGCATTGATTTGTATTTACATTTTTGCGAGATTTCAAAAATTAGCTCAAAATTCGAAATGAAAATAGATGGAAACACGGTTAATGGGAAGGAAAAACTCCCTTGTAACAGGAAGAAACCGCCAGCAGCACCAGGCTCAGGAAAAAAGAGGAGGAAGGAAAGTCCGCTGTAGTAAGACAGAGTACGTGTGTGAATGAGAGGGAGGCCAGTGGAACAGTGAGGCTACAAGGAGCAGAGGTCACAAAGGTGCAGGACTTCAAGTACTTGGGGTCCACTGTGCAGGAAAATGTGGTAAAGAAGTGAAGAAGAGAGTCCAGTCAGGATGGAGTGGATGGAGAAAAGTTTCAGGAGTGATTTGTGACAAAAAGGTGTCGGCAAAGGTCAAAGGAAAAGTTTACGAGACAGTGGTGAGACCAGCTATGTTGTATGGTCTGGAGACAGAGACATGGACAAAAAGACAGGAGAAAGAACTGGAAGTAGCAGAAATGAAGATGCTGAGGTTCTCCTTAGGAGTGACAAGGATGGATAAGATCAGGAATGAGATCATCAGAGGTACAGCACATGTTGAACAACTGGGAGATAAAGTTAGGGAGGACAGACTGAGATGGTTTGGACATGTCCAGAGGAGGGACAGTGGGTATATTGGTAGAAGGATGTTAGAAATGCAGCTGCCAGGAAAAAGACAAAGAGGAGATATATGGATGCAGTTAGAGAGGACATGGAGGTAGCTGGAGTGAGGACAGAGGAAGCAGAGGACAGAGTGAGGTGGAGGAGGCTGTCTTGCTGTGGAGACCCCCAAAGAAAGAAAAACTGGAAGAAAAATGGTAAATGGAGCTTACTTATATAGCACTTTCCAGCCCCCTATGAGGGACCCCAAAGCGCTTCACAGTACCAACCATCCACCCATTCATACACACATTCATACACCGGTAGTGGTAGCCTGCCATGCAAGGCGTTACCAGTCCTACCGGGAGCAACTCGGGGTTAAGTGTCTTGCCCAGGGACACAACGAGGTATGCAGTGACCGGGGATCGAACCCGGGACCCGAATCCGGTCCTGAGCCGGCTGCCCTGCCTCTGCACCATCTCATCCCCATAGAAAAAGAAGAAGCATGAGATTGCACATAATGTAATTTACTGGGTTTGGCCAAAATGATTACAACTTTTTATCGTCTTATCATTAAATAATCAGGGTTAAAAACTCTGGCATGAAAGGCAGTGGACCATATGCATCCCTTCCTTTGCATTATTTCATTTTCATCGTCCAGATAATGCAGTTAAATGTATTTGATTTTGTTCCATCCCTGCTGATGTTGGTTCATTCAGGATTCATGTCAGGATGTTTACATTTCTAGCCCACCTACCACTGTTTATGCTGAAAACATTAATGATGACTGAAACAGAAGTATCTACTGAAGCCGAGCACATTCATTCTGCACCAGTGCAGAAAGGTAAAATAATAAAAATTAAACAGAATAAAAATGCTGAGATGTGCTGAAACAGAAAACCTAACAAGCCCTTTCAGAGGTTCAGCATTTGAAAAGAGCACTTCTGTCCAACATAGTGATTGGAAAAACATCCATACATCAGGCTTACTGTGCATGCTGCAACATGAATAAATGATTTCATTTTTAATGGCTCTGATAACATTTAGAGGAAGTGTGTTTTATCTGAGAGGTTGGCAAAAACAACGTACAATTTAATAGTTCTGGAGTATATTTTATGTACCAGAACAACAACAACAAATATTCTAAAAGCTTTTATAACGAGGTGAATGTAACATCTGCTGAACTACATGTCACATTAAACCTTTTCATTGGTTCTCAATTATAATCTAAGCCAAACTGCAGAAAACGTAAGTCCTCAAGATGAATCAATGTGTTTACATAGCAGCACCTGGTTGCTAATGCATTTTCTAATTTCTGAAATAACAATAAGATTAAAATTAATTATTCACACACATCTTTAACATTATTTTTGCTGTTTATTCAAGGCCCTAGAAAATGATTTTTTTTAACCTGGAGGCAGTTCAGTTCATAACTAATACATGCTACAAGCAGAGTTTTACAATAATCTCAGTATTTTATTTGTTTTAATGTAACGTTTGCTACATCTGATTTAGGTATAGATCACAATAAATGACATCCAGTCTAGTAGTTCACATAAAACCCAATAATGAAATAATAAATGAAATAATCAAAAATCAGTTATTCAGTCAATAAAGGCAGAAACACAGAATCATTTGATAACATATACACAGATTTTGGTAGTAATAGTGAAAAATTAACATATTAAAATAAATCGGTACAGTGCAGAGTTCTCTGCTTCATACATTCTGTATTATAACAAACTTTGAGTTAAGTTTTTAGGAGAAAATGACAAACTGCAGTTAGTTCTTGACCACAGTCTGTTGTGCTCTCTGTGAAGCCTGGGACAGATAACACCAGAGTGATGGGACAGTGTGGTGGTGCGGGGCAGTAAAGGGCGTCCTCTGTCCC
This sequence comes from Garcialebias charrua, assembly GCA_038048925.1. NCBI lineage: Eukaryota > Metazoa > Chordata > Actinopteri > Cyprinodontiformes > Rivulidae > Garcialebias > Garcialebias charrua. Next base: position 13,851 of record JBBPBX010048205.1, on the reverse strand, counting down.
TCACCCTGAAATCAAAGTGTTCTCTGATGGCCTGTCATCATTCATCCGGTGAAATGAAACCTCAAGGGTGTTCCTTCCAGGAACATTATGCTCAAGTGTTGGACACATACCAGCTTTGGCTTTTTAATTCCACCACACACGCACTGTGTTGTTAGTGAAGACATTAAGTGCACTTTTGAAAGGCTTCCAGATGGCTTGAAATAAACGAGTGAGCAGAATTCACAGTTGGTCAGTCAGTCGGTTCATCCGTGGCTCTGTGAGCATTTTATCTGCGTCATGTTTCTGCATCACATTCCACAGAACTTGTCATGAACTTCTCTTCTTTTGGGCATGGAGCTGACTTAAAGCATGTATTGTTGTCCCCCCATCGCAGAGCGGAGGGGACAAACTGGAAATACCCTCGTTCTGTCCATGCATCTGTCCATGTTGTGAGCATGATAACGTCCAGTATAAGTGAGGTATCAACCTCCATCTGTTGTGTGGCTACATAGGCCTAAGAAAAGATGTTTCTGAAAATTAGGTTGCAAAATCCAGGATTGCTGCCACCATATACCCGTCTATATAAATATACATGTGTGTGTGTGTGTGTGTGGGGGGGGGGGTAAACATTGTGATCTGATAACTTGATAATTAAGTAACATGTCGACTTCCATTTTGGTGTGTGGCTGCAGCTGGACATAAAAAAGGTCTTTATCAAAAATTGGGATGCCACTTAAAAATCCAAGATGGCCACCTCCATATTTACAGTGCATCAGGAAAGTATTTACAGTTCTTCACTTTATCCACATTTTGTTACATTACAGCTTTACTCCAAATTGTATTAAATTAATCTCTTTCCTCAAAATTATACACACAATACTCCATTATGACAATGTGAAAATGATATTTTGAGATTATTGCACATTTATTAAAAAATACAAAGTAAATAACATTTTTTTTAAATAATTACATTTAGGTAAGTATTCACAGTCTTTGCCATGAAGTTTCAAATGGAGCTCAGATTCCTCCTGTTTCTACTGACCATCCTTAATTGGACTTGATTTGTAAAGGCTCCCACCTGTCTATAGAAGGTCCCACAGCTGACAGTGATGTCAGAGCACAAACACCAAGCATGAAGTCAGAGGAATTGTCTGTATACGTCCGAGACAGGATTGTGTTGAGGAACAAATCTGGGGCAGGATACAGAAACATTTCTGCTGCTTTGAAGGTCCCAATGAGCTCAGTGGCCTCCTTCATTCATAAATGGAAGAAGTTTAGAACCACCAGGACTCTTCCTAGAGCTGGTTGGCTGACTAAACTGAGTGATCGGGAGAGAAGGGTCTTAGTCAGGGAGGTGACCAAGAACCTGATGGTCACTCTGTCAGAGCTTCAGTGTTCCTCTGTAGAGAGAGGAGAACCTCCAGAAGGGCAACCATCTCTGCAGCAATTCTCCAATCAGGGTGTTTGGTAGAGTGTCCAGATGAAAGCCACTCCTTAATAAAAGGCTCATGGCAGCTCGTCTGGAGTTTACCAAGACACCTGAAGGACTCAAAGGCTCATGGCAGCTCGTCTGGAGTTTACCAAGACACCTGAAGGACTCAAAGACCATGAGAAACAAAATTCTCTGGTCTGATGAGACAAAGATTGAAGTCTTTGGTGTGAATGTCAGGCGTCATGTTTGGAAGAAGCCAGGCACCACTCATCACCAGAACAATACCATATCTACAGTGGAGCATGGTGGTGGCAGCATCATGCTATGGGATGTTTTTCAGCAGCAGGAGCTGTCAGATTAGTCAGGATAGAGGGAACGATGAATGCAGGAACGATGAATGCAGGAACGATGAATGCAGCGATGTACAGAGACATCCTGGATGAAAACCTGCTCCAGAGAGCTCTGGACCTCAGACAGCAGAACAATGACCCAAAGCACATGGACAAGATCTGAAAGGACAGACTTCAGGACCACTTTAGCCATTTTCACACTGCACAACCCTCAACGGCCCGGCCCGCCCCGCCTTCTAACCCGGGTTCGTCATGTTCGCATTTGCCTTTTCCGCCCGGGGTCCGCCCTCGTTTTGGAACCCGCCCGACGGTGGTTCTGATCGGGCCGAGCTCCCGGGCCCAGTTTGACGTCATGTACTGTTCACATTTGATTCGTTGTTTGCAGCAGGGGCGGGACTCGTTCTAACAACAACCTCAGCGCGAGCTGAATTTCATTAAAATATAACTAATATTCTCTAACTCCTGCGCGTAGCCAGGATGTTACGTGGGGTGAATCCTTTATATAAAAAGTGGACTCCTGAATAAACCAATACGCCTCTGTGGCTGAGTGGTTAGAGCGTCGGCTTTCCACTCTAAATTTTATCTTGACTCGGGTTCGATTCCCACCTGGTTCAAGTTATTTTACGTTTGTCTTTTACTGGAGAAAATACAAAGAAGGAGTTTGTGTTATGCCTGTGGTTAACACAAATTCCTTTTTTTAATCCAATTAAAGACAAATGTAAAATAAGTTGAACCAGGTGGGAATCGAACCCGAGTCAAGATAAAATTTAGAGTGGAAAGCCGACGCTCTAACCACTCAGCCACAGAGGCGTATTGGTTTATTCAGGAGTCCACTTTTTATATAAAGGATTCGCCCCACGTAACATCCTGGCTACGCGCAGGAGTTAGAGAATATTAGTTATATTTTAATGAAATTCAGCTCGCGCTGAAAGGCGGAAATGCTCTGTATGGGTGCGCGCTTTGTGTTATTTACGTTCTAACATAAGCTGATTTGTAATCAGTTATTAACAAAAATTAAACTCAGAAACACTAATATTTATATTCAGCTAACAAATATTTTTAGCTGCATCTCCTCTCTTAAAACACACCAAGCGCGCACACAAGAACTTCCCACCCACTTCAAGAGAACGCCCCACCCACTTCAAGGCGGCTCTCCGCACAATGCGTAATGAGCGGGGGCGGGCCAGGCTGGGCTCTGGGCCAAACAGGGACGAGCTGGGCTGGGGAGGGCCGTGCAGTGCGAAAACGGCTTGTGTGAAGGTCCTGGTGGGGCTTCAGGACCACTCTGTGAAGGTCCTGGAGGGGCCAAGCCAGAGTCCAGACTTTAATCAGATTGAACATTTCTGGAGACATCTGAAAAGGCCTTCACAGACTTCTCCCATCCAACCTGATGGAGCTTGAGAAGTGCTGCAGAGAAGAATGGGACAAAGTGTCTGAAGATAGATGTGCTCAGGTGTGCTCAGCTTGAAGCATCATCTTCAAACAGACTGGATGGAGGCTGTGACTGCTGCCAGAGGTGGATCAACAATGAAGCAAACACTGTGAATACTTGTGAAAATGTGATTTCTTTATTTTTTATTTTTAATAAATGTGCAAAAATCTCAACAATTTTTTTTCACATTGTCATAATGGGGTTATTGTGTGTAGAATGCTGAGGAAAGAGAATTCAGAATAAAGCTGTAACATAACATGGAAAAAGCAAAGCGCTGTGGATACTTTATGGATATACTGTAAACCGATCACCCCCATCATTTGAGCAAACTATGCTTTCTAGTTCTTATATTGATTAAAATGGGTTTTTTTTCCCTATAGATGGCCAAAAATTAATATATGGAGGCCAAGGCTAGCATTGGCCACCCCCTGTCTCCGCCATTGTGCCTAGTGACTCTCATCTTACATTTGAAAATCCCATTAAGCATCTGTTTAAAACTTGCTTCTTCCATCTTCGAAACATCTCCAGACTTCGCCCATCCCTAACTTTTTCTGATGCTGAGAAGCTCGTCCATGCTTTTGTCTCCTCCAGGCTCGACTACTGCAACTCCCTGTTTATTGGAATCCCTGGTAAATACCTTCAGAAGCTTCAATATATTCAAAACAGTGCAGCAAGGATTTTGTTGAGAGTTCGTAAATTTGAACATATTACACCCATTCTCCATAACCTTCATTGGCTTCCTGTCACCTACAGAATTCAGTACAAAACTGCTCTCATTACACACCAATGCTTACACGGAACTTCACCAGATTATCTAAAGGACATTCTTGCACCATATTCATCCACCCGGTCTCTACGATCACAGAACAGTAATCTCCTTCACATTCCACGAACCAAATTAAGGACCATGGGAGACCGGGCATTCTGTGTGGCTGCCCCCCGCCTATGGAACTCCCTCCCTGACTACCTGAGAGCTCCACAGTCACTGGTTAACTTTAAACAAGGCTTAAAGACTTTTCTTTTTAAGCAAGCCTATTCTGCCTCTACATGATTTCATCACAGATTTTAGTTTATTTTATCACTGATTTTTATTTTATCATTGATTTTACTTGATTTTATCACTGATTTTAGTTGATATTATCATTGATTTTACTTGATTTTATCACTTGTTTTTATTTGATCATTGATTTTAGTTGCACCTTGTAGCACTTTGAGATTTTTGTTAATGAAAAGTGCGTTACAAATTAAATTCATTACAGTATTATTATTATTATTAGTGATGTATAAAACTGACTCTTCCACTTGCCAGGATCCATCACTCTGCACTGCCTCAAACATGCAAACGTTCTTGTAACTCACTTGAGTAACTTTCAGCAACAATATTGTTTTCTTGCATTCCCTGTTCAGTTCTAGTCCAGAAAAACTCTCACTGCTTGTTTTTCATTTAATATATCACAAGTTACAATGCATACCGTACATGTGTGCACATACAGTAACATTAGACATCCATTAAAATGGGAGACTGAGAAGAAGTGAAGATTCAACTTGTCTGCTGCTTTCTTAGATAGAGAACTTTACTAATTGGCTTTTCTATGTTTCTAATGTTCCTGTAAAGTGCCCTGAGACAACTTTGCTGTGATTTGGCACCATATAAACTGTAAACTGAATTGAGCTGAATAAATTTTTATTTAGCTGGTATTTTTGTTTCCAGATCATCCTGTTACAAAACCTGAAAACCCAAAGGACCTTACAAATGAGAGTAAGAAGACAGAACTGAATGTGTTTCACTCTTTTTTTTCAAACGTTTGTTAACATGCAAAACTGAACTTTGTAACGCTGTGTTTTCCAGGAACAGTGTATCTGATGGACACTCCAACAGTGATGGGGATCGCCTTTGCAGCCTTTGTGATTGGGGTTCTGTTGACAGGAGCCCTGTGGTTTATCTACTCACACACAGGTAGGTCCTTTACCTGTCGCCACACTGCCCTGATGCACCTCTCAGCAATGCTGAGCAGATAAAGACCAGAGGAATGTCCCGGCGTTTCAGTGCCAACACTGTGATTGCCAAACATCCTGTGACTGATAGAGGCCATTCACGACAACATATTGACTCCCTCTCTGTAAATATGTCCTGTTGGTCAGCAGCAAGAGCTCGTCTCTTTCCTGTCTTTGAAAGTTTCTTGAGCCGTAAATGGTCAGCAAATATTTGCAGCACAATGGCTGGAGATAAGTTGGAAATCCCCCTTGTTTGGTTTAGAGGGTGCTCACAGGAAAAGACACACAATCTGTCCATTAGATGCCAAGTCCTTCCCCATCTTCCCCGGCCTGCTGACCCTCACTGACCCCTGAGAGGAAGCATGCTCCCAGCCGCCCACTGAGTTCACGGGTGCACAGAGCGGCCCTGTTCTGTTAGCCTTTAACTGTTGACCTGCTGCTCCATGGCAACGTTCTTCATGGACATCCGTCAAAAAGAGGACGGTGGGAGCAAACTGTGTGAAGTTTAAGTTTCTTAGCTGGGTAGGACCTCACTGTTAGACAGAGTTAAATGATTTAGTTGAACCAGCGGGTAGCTGAGCCTGTATCCAGACACATCAAAATGATTAGAGCACAAAACTCTTCCAGTTCTGCTTTATTTGTAAAGGTTTTCTGGGCAGGATGTCCTGCAGCTGTGGGAATCGGCTGAAATGTGTCAGGGCCTTATCTTTAACCAATTAATTTTCCTTGGCTTTTCTTTAGAAAACCACTTTATTTCAGCTTTATGAATTTCCAGGTGAGGGACCAACGATGGAACACAATACTGATAACTGGCTGCTTTTCCAAAAATAGACATCAGACTGGAACATGTGTAAAAGTTGGAACAAAGATAGTAAATATGGAATAACATGCATGGCTGTTGTTCGTGTTGCACGTGTTTCTGACGATTTTCAGAAAATGAGCCGTACGATACTTTAGATTGTTGTTTTAAGCTGTTTTGGCTGAAACTGCCTTATATGACAGCTTTGCAGTAACTCCAAGAATGCAGATTACTCCAAACAACAACCCCCAAATCACAAAAGGAATGTATGTGGCTTGACCAGTGTCCAGTGTTATGAAACAAGAAAACTATTTGGATTAGTTCCCCTGACATCTAAAGAGCTTTGTTTAAAATTTTTACATGCCTGCTGAAGACTGGGTGCATTAGTATAGTCTTTGTCCATCCGTAAACATTTTCTTGTCCAACCCATAATTTTTGATCTCCTCAAGTTAACTTAATGATTTCAAGGAAACAAATAATTCTTTAGGTGCTTTTCTTGTTAAATTTCGAAGAAACGAGCCACGTTCCTCCTCCTTTTTTCCTCCCTCTGCGCGCTCCCAGCCGATTTGACCATAAACGTGCATTTATTAAGCAAACGCATGTTTACTATAATTTTGAGCAAACAAATAATTGTTTTTAAGTGTTAATCTTGTTAAATTTTCACAGCAACTCGTTGTGTTTACACGTTTACTTCTGTATATCAGCTTTTGAAATACAGCTGATTTGACTGTCAAAGTGCATTTATTAAGCAAACGCACGTTTACTATAATTTTGAGCAAACAAATAATTGTTTTTGTGTTAATCTTGTTAAATTCTTGTTAAGTTCCTCCCGTGCATGCTTCCGCGGCCACCATTTGGCAACACATTGATTTTTGGCACAACGCCGGCCCACATTTCCACGTTCGGCCCACTTTTCTGGGTTGTCAGGAGTGACGTGTAACAAACGCTGCGCGTCAATTGTGACGCATAATAGATGCGACATATACGGCGAAGCGACGTGTGTGGCAGAAAATATGATATCTTTGTGTCTTGTTCATGAGTGATGGTAGGATGGAGTGGGAGATGGATCGGCAGATTGGAGCTTCGTCCGTAATGAGGGCGTGTCTTCGGTCAGTCATAGTGAAGATAAAGCTGAGTCGAAATGCAAAGCTCTCAATTTACTGGTCTGGTGTGTTGTGCTAACCCTCAGTTATGGTCATGAGGTTTAGATCATGACTGAAAGAACGAGATCCTGGATACAAGCAGCCAAAATGGGCTTTCTTCTCAGTTTGGCGGGGCTCGGCCTTAGAGATCGGGCGAGGAGCTCTCATCCCTCATCCAGTTGATCTCAAGGCTTTCATCATTTAATTTCTCTGAACGGTCATTGTCTTGGTTTAAATCATATTTAACAGATCGTGAACAATGTGTTGTCATCAATAACAACAAATCTGTTTTCTGTCAAATTGGAACAGGGATTCCACAAGGAACCATTTTAGGTCCGGTCCTTTTTAGTATGTATGTCAACAGTCTACCTGAAGTTTGTCCTGAAGTCAATTTGCAAATGTTTGCTGATGACACCGTTATTTACACATCGGACAAAAATATTATTGCAGTCAGTGAAAAACTACAAAACAGCCTGCAGAGGATATCATCATGGCTAAAGGACTCTTGCTTAACTCTAAATACAAAGAAAACAAAGTGTATTTGCTTTTCAATTAAGACAACGCCATCACAATCCTTAAATATCCAAATCAATGGTGACTCCATTGAGCAAGTACCACAAGAAAAATATTTAGGAATTATTCTGGATGCCCAGTTAAATTTTAGGAGCCATGTTGATAAAATCTGCAAAACTGTTAGATCTAATATAAACTGTTTTAAAATTATTAGACATTGTTTGACACCTCACTGTGCAGAGATGTTTTTAAACTCACTGATCCTCTCACATTTCTCCTATGGATCTACTGTCTGGTCCCAGACCACTTGTTCTACACTCAAACCTTTAGCTAGTCTCTATAATCGGGCCTTAAAGGTTCTATACCAAAAGCCAACTAGATTCCATCATTGTCCTATTTTGAGCAAATATAACATTCTGGATTTTACAAATTTTATAAATTATAATGTTTTAAAATTGATTTTTAAGTGTTTAAATGGACTTGCACCTACACCATTAAGTGATTGCATACAGAGACTGCACGGCAATAGCAGATCTACCAGAGCGGCTTTGCATGGAAATTGTAAGGTCCCATTCAGAAGAACCACTTTTGCACAAGGTTCTCTGTCGGTGAGAGGATCTACAGTTTGGAACTCTCTTCCTGCTACTATAAAATCCACAACCAGTTTCAATATGTTTAAAAAGCAAACAAAACTCTGGTTATGTCAAAAACAGAAATGTACCCATTTTTGACATACAGTATTACACTTCTCTGTTTTGTATCCCGTATGTCGTGCTATTTTTAAGGACTACCGGTACCACTTCAATTTTTAGATTTATTTTATTTTATCTGTTTAATCTTTTTTTTATTTTTTATTTTTTTTATTCATGTATTTTTTTTTCTTCTTAAAAGCCCATCTCATTTGGAGGGGAGCTAGAATTAGAACTGTTTCTAGACATCAAAAAGAGTCAGTTGAGGTGGTTTGAGCATCTGATTAGGATGCCTCCTTTAGAGGTTTTCTGGACACGTCCCACTGGTGCGAGGCCCCAGGGAAGACTCAAAAATCGCTGGAGTGATTGTGTATCTTCTCTGGCCTGGGAACACCTCAGGGTTATGCAGGGTTAAGACCCCCACGATGAGCTGGAAAGTGTCATTGGAGAGAAGGATGCCTGGGTTTCTCTCCTGGACCTGTTGCCTCTGCAACCATGGTGGTTGGATGGATAAGCGGTAGAAGATGGAGATGGGTTCCCTGTTGGAGACCTGAACGAGGGTACAGCTGCCCAGTTCTGCTAAACATGAGCTGTGGGGCCTAAAGGGAGCATAGATGATCACTGATGAATACATACTGTAAATCTGCCATAAAATAAATCACTTCATGAAACACACAGATCCAAGCCTAAACAGTATAATTTCTAAACAGTTTTGATATAAGAGAAAACTGTTCTCCCCACTGATTTGTTGGGAAATATGTTTTAGAGCCAACTACAGCAATAATTGTGCCAAAAACACAAATTAAATACAGATGAAACTTTATTTCAAAACTTTTAGTGTCTGTAAGAGACACTGAACAGACATATCACTTCTTTTTGTCCTTTACTCAAGCTTTGAATGAAGAAAGTTTATGGCAAGAGATGCTTTGACGGGGTCCCACAATGTTCTGCTTTATCAGCTGAAGATAAGCTAATTGATTCCAGATAACGGAGTACAGTATACAGAGTTCAGTGAACCGAGAAATGTATTTTTCTTTCCAAATATCATCTGTCACATACAATGCAACCTATTTGTGTCCTTTGAGGCAACGTTAATGACCCAGGGGCTGAAAATAATCTGACACTGACAGTGTTTATGTTGAGTCAACAGTTTAACTGTTCATATATCAAAATGTTCAGCTCATTCAGAAAAGTATCTTGATGCGAACTTGATGTTCGCGTTACGCGAACCAAATTAAGGACCATGGGAGACCGGGCTTTCAGTGTGGCTGCCCCCCGCCTGTGGAACTCTCTTCCTGACTGTCTAAGAGCCCCACAGTCTGTGGTTGACTTTAAGAGCGACTTGAAGACCTTTCTTTTCGACCAAGCATACTCTACCTCCTCATGATTCTACTTTTGATCTTAGCTGATATTGTTATTGATTTTAATTGTTTTATTATTTGTTTTATTGACATTTAATTCTGTTGCTCCTTGTAGCACTTTGAGATTTTCATTAATGAAAAGTGCGTTATAAATTGAATTCATTATTATTATTATTATTATTATTGATGAACTTTGTCTTTTGTAGCTTTTATATTTTTACATTTACTGTACTGTATTTTCCGGATAAAAGTCGCACCGTTATATAGATCGCTTTGTCCAATTATTGCCAAAAAAATGGAAAAAATCCATAAACGGGTCACACCTTAATATAGATCGCACCTACGTCACCGCCGACGTAACGCGTCATCCACCGCTGACGTGACGCGTCACCGCTGAGACAACCCGGAAATGTGGACCGAGTGTTTAGCTCTGTTGCAAATGTCTGCCACAGGAGCGCACAGCAAGGCTTTTAAGAAGATTAACACGGTAAAAACAATTATTTGTTTGCTAAAAATTATAGCTGACATTATAGCACAAGTGTTTCTGAGCTTAACCGTTCCTTAATAAATTCACGAAATGGTCAAATCTGCTGCATTTAAATTGTTTCGCATTGACGTCTTCCAAACGGTCGCGTGCACTGCTAAAGTAAATTATAAATAAGTCGAATTTTATCTCAAATGTCTCATACAGGTCAACAGTTTGTAAATTAATACCAAATAATTACTTTCTGTAAGCTGAAAGAAAATCCGCCGAGTGGTTTATGAGCTATTTGCTAAATTATACACGGAAAGAAAATGATGCTAACGTGACACGTTTATGCCCATAACACATGTAGCGCCCCCTAGCGTCTTTGGCATTAATGAGGGTGGCTAACCTGAGTTATTTAATATCAGTGGTATCTCTACCTGTAAACTCTGAATTTATATCTTAAACAACCAGTATAACACAGAAGAATAAACATATGCTTTAAACACATGAACAGTTTAATAAACAATTTAAATAAACAACAGACCACTCTTTTTATTTTACAATTAAATGAAATGATACTTTTTAACCCCTTTTTAAATAAAGAAAGGAAACTTAATGCCGGCTACTAAAAAAAATATAGTTTGGGTCGTTGCAGGCCTGATGTTGGTGCACTTGCGCTAACATCCCCCTTCAACCATGTCCCCGATCACCTGAAAACCTCCGTCTCCTGGAGGTCAGTCTCGCCGTTCCGTCTGCTTCCGTCCTCGCGTCTCTCTCTCTCAGCTGGCGAGCCGCCAACCGTTGGTGAGTCACGTGAGCGCTCGCCCCTCAACTGGCAGAGTAACGGACAGTTCTCTGCTGGCAAGCTGCCAACCGTTGGTGAGTCACGTGAGCGCTCGCCCCTCAACTGGCAGAGTAACGGACAGTTCTCTGCTGGCAAGCTGCCAACCGTTGGTGAGTCACGTGAGCGCTCGCCCCTCAACTGGCGGAGTAACGGACAGTTCTCTGCGGGGTTGCTCACCCAGTCCTCGGCGGCTGTCTCTGCTGGCTAGCCGCCAACCGTCCAACAAGTCCCGCAGCGATAGCCACTCCACTAGCGGCGTCACGGACAGTTTTCTGCGGGGTTGTCCACCCACGCAGCTCCAACCTCCACAGCTCGGCCGGAGTCCTTCTCTCCCCCTTCAACGGCTCAAACAACGGTTCAGCCAAGTGTCTCCACCACGACAGTCCCTTCACTTTCGAGGGGAGGAAAAAACTAAACTCATTCACCTTCGCGTTCCTCCTTTTATCCTCTCCCGTTCTCTACCTGCTGGCACAAGCCCCTCCCACACCTCCAAAATAAAATCCCAAACTACTTTTACAAACAGTTATTAAAACAAACAGTATTAAAAGTACATTAAACTCCAAAACTACTTTTACAAACAGTTATTAAAACAAACAATATTAAAAGTACATTAAACTCCAAACACAGTATGTTTACATGTTCTATAAAACAAACATTAAACACCATTTACTTATCCATTCATTCACTACTAAATAAAATAAATATGAACTCAAACCAGAGGGTTACACCCTCCCCCTCCTAACTGTCTGCATGTCCTCATGAGACAACTACAGTTTAGGGTCTATAAGGCTAAGACCTACACCCTAACTTAATAATGACCCCTTTATGCACGATGGTAATCGGCTGGTTCCTAGATTTCCCTGGCTCATCATAAGTCAGACGAATAACTGGTTTACGTTGTCTCTCAGATCTGGGCCTAGTTCTAAGGGTCACAGGCATCTTTTTAAGAGATCTGAGCTGGGGGTTAGACTCACTACAGGATACCTCATCATCTTCTAAACCTGGGTCGGAGTCAGAGTCCAGAGAGACAGTCAATGGGGCACCATCGAGGTTCTCATCTAGAGTTCCCACTTGGTTCTCTTCAGCTAAGAGCTCTGTCTCCTCTTCAGTATCAGTCTCTGTTTCCTTTGCACTCTCGTCCTCAGAGAAGGGTATGACCTCTGCAGATGGGTCTTGATCCATTCTCTCATCAGCCTCCTTTGACCCGTCTTCGGGTTCTACACCACCCAGGGTGGGTAAGTCCTTTGGTTGACCTTCACCATAATATTCCCGAACAGCTTCATACTCCCACTCAGAACATGAATCAGAAAAGTCCAGATCCATGGTAGGTGCTACGCCACTGTATTGACGCTTTGTGTCTTTTGGTTCCGTGTAGGAACGGCCTGTGCATAACGAGTAAAATGATCAGTAATGACCAGCACATTACTGATTCCTCGAGAGTCTGGCTCCATGGAGAGGAAGTCGATGCACACCAAATCCATAGGCCCCCGGCTCGTGATCTGGTGCAAAGGAGCCATCCTCTTACTTGGAGTTTTCCTGAGAGTGCATTCTCCACAATCTTTGATGTACATCTCCGCGTCCGAAGCCATCCTGGGCCAATAGAAGCGCTTCTTCAGTAGATCTGTCAGTCGCTCCACTCCTAGATGACCCATGTCATCATGAAGGGATCGTAGAACTGTCTCTCTTAACTCAGCTGGGAGGACTAACTGCGTCCCATGTCCCCCTGATTGTCTCTGTGTCCGCCTATGTAGCAGACCATCCACCATTACAAGGCGGTCTTTCTCCCTCTTGAACAGCCTGAACTCTGGGCTCACTTCTTTGTCGTCCGTCCACGACCCTTGCTGTACAGCTGTCCTTACCCTACCAATGACCTCATCCCTCCTCTGTTCCTCCTCTATCTCAGCCCTAGATAACTGTTTTAAGGAACCCAAATCCAGGTGAGTAGGGAAAGCAAACACGTCAGGAATACACTGAGAAGAGGCACCCAACTGATCTACATACCTAGGTGGCATTTCCGACTGCTTGGTGACCACTGTAACCATGCAGATGGAACGTACACCCATGGGAGATATATGCTCCCATCCCGCCCCTTCAGCCCCAAAGGTCCTCGACAACACATCTGCGTCAGTGTTTGTCCTACCTGGCCGGTACTGGATGTCAAAATCATAAGTTGCTAATGCAGCTAGCCAACGATGCCCTGTGGCGTTAAGTTTTGCTGTGGTCAGCACATAGGTCAGGGGATTGTTATCTGTCCTCACTGTGAATTTGGCCCCATACAAGTAATCGTGGAATTTGTCCACAATCGCCCATTTAAGAGCCAGAAACTCTAGCTGGTGCACAGGATAACGCTGCTCAGCAGCGCTTACCCTACGGCTTGCGAATGCCACTGGTCGGAGCCCCTCTGGGTGTTCTTGATATAATATTGCACCCAGCCCCTTCAAGCTGGCGTCCGTATGCAATATATACGGCTTGTTAGGGTCTGCGAAGGCGAGAACAGGAGCGCTGGTGAGGCAACCTATGATGCGATGAAAAGCATCAGTACATGCATGGCTCCACCGTTCTCCAAATGGCTCGCCCTCTTTGAAGAAGCCTTTTGCCTCCTCTCTCGACCTACCCTTCCCCTTCTGAGTTGGGCCATACCCTTTTGTGAGATCTGTAAGGGGTCTGATGATTCTGGAGTAGTTTGCGACAAATCGGCGGTAGTACCCACAGAACCCGAGGAAAGACCTCAGGGACTTCAGGTCAGTAGGCCGCGGCCAATTAGCTACGGCCTTTACTTTCTCAGGATCGGTGGCTACACCCTCCGCCGATACTATGTGTCCCACATACTTCACTTTTGGTTGGCA
>JBBPBX010048204.1:0-25849 GCA_038048925.1 Garcialebias charrua | reverse complement strand
CCTACTGTCCTTCGTGCCAGATGTAATTTCCATTCAGATTTGCCACATAACATATGGCGTTCATAAGAATGAGACAGTCAAACATAGGACACATTGACCTTGACCACCAGTAGTTCATCAATGAGTCCAATGGGTTGTTTGTTTAGAATGAGAAATTCCCACAAGGAAAATTTTGGTAGTGCTGTCACTTCGTAGGAAGTAAATCCACTTAGTCCAGTGGAGCCTGAAGATAAAGTGGGCCGGGTCCTGGCACCTAAATGTCCTCATTATGCCCAGGATGACAATTCTCGCCAAAACAACAAGGTGAGGACACAGGCACTTCCTAGTTCTTATGACCTAGCAGCATGTTTTGGATGTATTTATTAAGAAATGCTTTTCAAATAATGTGAGGTCATCTTGATTCTTGGTTCTGATCAACTGGATTCTACTGTGTTTGTTTGGGGGATAGCACTAGGACGCACGTTGTGGACTGTCAACTTATGAACTCCAACGCCTTGAGAACATCGTACAGAAGCAAGCCTTTTTGTCTTCTTTGAAGATATGGCAAGTATGTGAAACTATAACCAATTCAAGACCTATTGGCTGTTGTCCATGTCACTCACTCTCCCTCTCATACTTTGTGTGTCTTCACTAACCCTCACCTTGGTCTCTCCTTTGCTCTGCCCCCTGCTCTTTTAACAATTATGGGGGCTTTTCTGTAGCCATGGCAGTTCGCCACGATCAATTACATGTAGAAGAAACCCTGGTGCTCCCTGTATCTTTCTTTTTGTCATACTCACTAATCTCACTTGTTATCTCCCACCAGTGTCACATCACACATGCATTGAGCATGGGATTTGAAAAAGGTGTCAAATTTGGTCTTAATGGGTTATTGTCTTTTTTTTTTTCACCAAAAATTTGTTTTACAAAGTGTGCAATTTCTGTCTTTCTCCATTAGCATGCCTTGTACTATGTTTAGGATTGCTGTCTATGGAAAGAAACAATGGGATAATTGTTTATTTTTCTCTGTCAAAAGGAAGTCGAGGATCTGAGACAGTCAGCAAAGCCAAACTCACATGTCAAGAGGTAAGTCATAAAGCATTGTACAAAGCATTAACTGTTTTTGCAGTTGGGACAGAATATTGACTAGAAGGGGAGCAGTTTCCAACAGAAAAAAGGTAAAGGGAGAGAGAAGGTTAGGATAGGGAAAGGTAGGTCCTTTCTCTTCCCTGTCATCCTCCCTCCAAACCTCTTACTACTGTCCTCTCTTATATCTCTTATATATGAGCGGAGTAAACAAGAGGTTAGGAGAGAGGAAGTGAGTAGAAAAGGCAGAAGAGAGGGAAAAGAGGTTGGAGAAGTTTGCTTCCTTTCATTTAATCCATTTTCCCTGCACCAATGAACAGTTTATTTGTTTCTTATACCGGTAGTAACTGCCTACGTATTTACAACACTGATCTCTGAACAAACAGGGGTGTTCCTGATTATGTATTTCTATATATCAATGCATTTCTGGAGTCACTGAATCAAATCCCTGCCCAGAGACCTTTCTGGGTAGAGTTTGTATGTTCTCTCCGTGCATGGGTGGGTTTTCTCCGGATACTCCAGCTTCCTCCCACAGACCAAAAACATAAATGTTAGGTTAATTAATAACTCTAAACTGTCCCTAGGTGAGAGTGAGTGGTTGTTTGACTCGTTTGAATCTACCGGTATGTGGCCCAGTGATGGACTTGCGACCTGTCCAGGGTGTACCTCACCCCTTGTACAGTGACTACTGGGTATGGTCACGAGTGATCCCTATGACCCTGAAAGGAAGATGCGGGTATAGATAATGGATGGATGGATTTGTTTGTATTTGGTATTTTGTTAACTGCATTTTTTTATTTTGGCAGGTCAAAGGCTTCAGTGGGAAAAGAGCATTCTCCACGGAAATCCCTTCGTATTAAAGAAGCACAAACCCTCAGTGGTGAATCAACCCATAAACATGTGAGAACAAGACTACTACTGTAAAGGTTCAATTTTTGTTGTAATTGTTGTTGTCACCTTGATAGAAAAGTGCAGAATTTGACAGTAGGCTGTGAATAATCTATTAACAACAACGCAAAATGCATACTTATGACTTTTTCTTTTTTTCCAGGCTTTTTGGAGGTGATCAAAGGTCTTAAGGTCATTGTGACCTTGAACTAGCATCCATCTCATTCTCATGAACGCATATATGCAGCGCTTTAAAGAAATTTATTCAAATGAACACTCACTTGGCCTAAGGATGAGCTGCTTGGATTTTAGTGGTCAAGGTTAGGATCACATAACCAATCATTCTGTTCTCTTTATATTCCAGGACATTGAATCCAGAGAGGCTGAGGCAGACATTGCGGAGAAGACCATGGGCATCTACACTGTCCGAGCAGAGGGTCGTGGTCCTGATGGTCCAGGTAATGGACGCTTTGCTGATGTTGGTGTTGTGCATGCTACATACATACATGCATGCTACATACATACGTACTACATACATTCATACTACATACATACAGAATACATACATACATCCATGCTACATATATGCTACATACATATATACATGCTACATACATATATACTACATACATACATATTACATATATACTACATACATACATATTACATATATACTACATACATACATACATATTACATATATACTACATACATACATACATATTACATATATACTACATACATGCATACATATTACATATATACATACATACATATTACATATATATTACATACATACATATTACATATATACTACATACATACATACATATTACATACATACATATTACATATATACTACATACATATTACATATATGCTACATACATATTACATATATGCTACATGCATACATACATATTACATATATACTACATGCATACATACATACATATTACATATATACTACATACATACATATTACATATATACTACATAAATACATACATATTACATATATACTACATACATATTACATATATACTACATACATGCATACATATTACATATATATTACATACATACATATCACATATATATTACATACATACATATTACATATATACTACATACATACATATTACATATATACTACATACATACATATTACATATATACTACATACATACATATTACATACATATTACATATATGCTACATACATACATACATACATATTACATATATACTACATACATACATACATACATATTACATATATACTACATACATACATACATATTACATATATACTACATACATACATACATATTACATATATACTACATACATACATATATACTACATACATACATATTACATATATACTACATACATACATATATACTACATACATACACATATATATTACATACATACATATATACTACATACATATTACATATATACTACACGCATACATACATATTACATATATACTACACGCATACATACATATTACATATATACTACACGCATACATACATATTACATATATACTACACGCATACATACATATTACATATATACTACACGCATACATACATATTACATATATACTACACGCATACATACATATTACATATATACTACACCATACATACATATTACATATATACTACGCATACATACATATTACATATATACTACACGCATACATACATATTACATATATACTACACGCATACATACATATTACATATATACTACACGCATACATACATATTACATACATACTACACGCATACATACATATTACATATATACTACACGCATACATACATATTACATATATACTACACGCATACATACATATTACATACATACTACACACATACATACATATTACATACATACTACACACATACATAATACATACATACTACATGCTACATACATACATGCTACATAACACATATGCAGTGCTTTAAAGAAATTTATTCAAATGAACATTCACTTGGCCTAAGGATGAGCTGCTTAGATTTTAGTGGTCAAGGTTAGGATCACATAACCAATCATTCTGTTCTCTTTATATTCCAGGACATTGAATCCAGAGAGGCTGAGGCAGACATTGTGGAGAAGACCATGGGCATCTACACTGTCCGAGCAGAGGGTCGTGGTCCTGATGGTCCAGGTAATGGACGCTTTGCTGATGTTGGAGTTGTGCTGGAAGGTGTGGAAGTCCTCCATAACCTACAGAGTGTCAGCCATGCGTGCGTGATGCTTTATGGACTGATCTATGCACTCAACTTGAGCTATCCGAAAAGCCTGACCCGTACATTCGAGGTGTACCAGAAAATCCTGATGAACCTGGACTCAGCCAAGCTGTCACCAAAAGTACAGACACTGAAACTCAAATTGCCCCAGTGATTTGGCTGGCAATAATGCACATACACAGCTACCTGATTTTTTGTCAGTTTCTCCATCATACAGACTGTTTAAATCCCTTATAGTTTTTGAAGGGTGTGTCAGGAAAATACCTGTTTAATGTTCTTTTTTTTTCTTTTGATGTTGAAGCACTTAACAGGAAGTGATGTGTGCTCCATGGATTTGGCTGGCAATAATGCACATGCACAGCTACCTGATTTTTTTGTCAGTTTCTCCATCATACAGACTGTTTAAATCCCTTATAGTTCTTGAAGGGTGTGTCAGGAAAATACCTGTTTGATGTTGTTCTTTTATTTCTTTTGATGTTGAAGCACTTAACAGGAAGTGATGTGTGAATGTGGCTGTGTAGGTGAGTTCTTATGTGAGTTCATAGATGGTTGGTTTCTAAAATGTTTTAGCGGGACATATTGTATTACCTCAGCTCAAACCAGATTTTTTTTCTTGAATTGTTTCCAGATTCAGTGGAGTTAAGTGTTACAAAGATTTGTTCTAAAAGGTGCTTAAGTTTCTACAAAATCCACTAAGGTGAAGTCTTTATTTTTTTTACTTGTAATATTTTAGGAAAAGTATGGCCAAAATGGGACCTATGGTCTTGTGAATATGCACAAGTGAAACTTTAATTTTGATATTATAATTTTGTGTATTTAATATGATTTGAAGTTTAATAAAGATGTTGAAAGAACAACAACTGATTGCTTCATTAAGATTGTTGGTATGAATGGAAAGGAATTGCATAAATGTTATGCATTTTGATTAATTTAGTTCATTACATATGCATAAATGACATGTAATTAAAATAAATATATGCTATTTATATTGAATAATAAACCTGATTATTATGCAAATTAAAATAATATTCTTTATGTATTTGAAATAAATACCCTCAAGATTATTCATTTAGAGTAATTATATGTTATTAATTCTGAATACATAAACCTGAGGGTTATGCATTTAAAATAAATAGGCCTTATTACATGAATGAATATGCATCATGTAAGGTTTATTTCATAGGTTTGCCTTAAACGTATCTAATAAAAAGGCACGCAATTTTGTCATTTAATAAAATTACATAAATCTTAAAAATTGGGGTTAAATATTTCTGTGAGTGTAACTAGCGTCTGAAAGTCTTCTCCCTCAGATACTTTTCCTAAACAATTTCCCTCTGCTGAATTTCACCTTGAATCGTGATAACAAGTGAACTGCTCGACTGGTTCTTTTTGGACCAATGGGAAAGGGACAAGTCCTCTCTTTCTCAGATCTTCTACTAAGTTCTAAGTTTTTGCTGGAACGAGGGAGTCTGCTGGGAACTTCAAGAGATGTGAACTTTCCCAAAGAGCTGGATGGACGTTTAGTCACACGCTAAGGACACGTCATCCAGTTAAGGACTAATAACATGTTGTTATGAGTCCACTTCGAATGAGCGTAAGCTCAAAACTTTGTTTATTCCTTCCTGGAATAAGTTATCTTGAAGCCAACCAGGAGCTGACGCTTTTCTGATGATCGACGCGGATCCCAGGAGACGTTGAAACGTAAACGAGAACCGGTTCGGACGTACTGGACCTGCAACGATTCTGTACGCCTGAAAGGCTGGTACCATCTCCTTATAAGACTAGTCGTCTTCAAGGTAAAGAGCTGTTTACAAACGTACCTGGATTTAGCAGAAGTCGGATGGAAAGTGTCATCTGGTTAAACTCAAGATCAATAACTTCCTCTCTTAACCTCTCCAACCTCTCCTTATCCCTCTCAATCTATCTGGTAACTATATTTAAGCTATAGCCACAGACTAAGTATAATGACATCCTGTATTTATGTCTGTTGTGTTGCAATTTAAATGTGCTGACGTGTTAAATTGCAAGAAAGTGAAATCATGTCAATCAAGTGTAATGGTGTTAATATAGTTGATTTATTTTAAATAAATGGTAGTGTCTTTGACATACCAAACTAAGTTAACGTCTCTGTCACTTAATGGCTTTATTTATTTATCCATCATAAAGATCACAGAAATATTGGGTAAACTGAAAAAGAAAAGAATCCGTGAAATTACTATTCAACCTGAATAAGTAATTTAATTAAGGTAAAGAGGTCAGCTTAATACTGACCCCCCTAAATCCTTTACATAGTTGATCGTAGCAAATGTCTTTTCACAGCACAGCAGCCATAATAGGAAAACAAACAATACTCAGGCTGGGGCATTTAAAGGAGACCACATATAGGTCTTTCAAATTTTTATGTTATGTCTGTGTGCTATCTTGACAATATTAATTCATTTTAATACACAAAATAATTCTTAGATAATTAATTATACCCTTTTTAATTCTGCCATTTTTAACTTTCGTTTTGAACGACCGGTTTCTGATACAAGTTCTGAAGTCCACGCCCTTCAACGATCTGTTTACGCCCTCTGTAACAGCCAGTATCTGTAATGTGTTGTTGTTTTAAAATTAGCTCTTTTTTATTACTCATTTGACTTACTGTTAGTGCTAGCTTAAGATAACTTACCGAAACCCGTCTGAGCGCGCCGCAATTTGCTGCTCCTTTTAGCATGAGACCACCCGAATCCGAAGCTAATGTTAGCTTGTTCCTCTTCCGGTGTTCGCCAGCTCCGCTCGTTGCACGCGGAGATTTTGGGAGTTATCGCTGTTCCAGTCAAGACAACACAAAGTTCACCAAGTGTCTCCCGTAAATTAATCCGTAAGGAGAAGGTCCTCGCTGCTGCGAGGCTGCTGCGAGGCTGCAACGAGGCTGTACAGTTGAAGCTCCGCTCCATCGCGCCAGAAGCAGTGTCCCGTTGCCGCCGGTCCCTACGCCGGGGGTCCGCTCGTTTAATTTTTGCCGGCTGCGCGTTGGGAGCGATCGCAAATACACTAAAAATTGAACTAAAACATAAAAATAACAATTATACTTTATTTATAAAGCCATTTAAAAAAAACACAGCTGCAACAAAGTGCTGTACACATGAAATTAAGAACATATAAACAAAAGATGAGATGAAATCATGAAAAACAACAGTCATGTGTTTAATACAGAAGTGGGTTGAGCCTAACCAGGGGTTGCTAGGTGAGGGGCTGGACTCAGGTTTGAGGCAGAGCCATATAAAGTGAGAGTTGCGACACTCCCATAGAGTTCCATTGTAAGAATGGAATGCGGAAGTCACGTGGGTCATGGAGGGGGCGATTTGTTCCATGGCTCTGGTTACAGTCTGACTCTGCCTGCAGTAGCGCTCCCTCGCCGCCAGAGGGCGCAGCTCCACAAGGTTTCCATAGCCGTTGTTTGGAACGATTGACCGCCTGTCGGCAGATCAAAGAGTGTCGGAACTCTCTATATATATGGCTCTGGTTTGAGGTGGTTGGCTGCGGTTTGTGACATCACAAACCGCAGGAAGTGGGAAACGAAGTGTATTTATCAAAGATAAATAAATCTACTTAGAGTAAATAAACCACTGGGTGCATTTTTTTGGCCTTAGGACTGTTTTTTATGAAGTAAATACCCAAAGTTGAGTAAAAAAAACATTAAAAAGTGAATTTTGAATATGTGGTCCCCTTTAAACGATGCTCTCTCAGTACAAGGGTGTACCATAAACCATTACCCCACAGTTACCAACCCAAATGATTGAAACTATGCAGAATGGATCCATCCAACAATGTTCAGTCAGGTCATCTGGACAGTTTTGTTTTTTTGTTGAGAGATGTTTCACTCTCCATCCGAAGGGCTTCATCAATCTGAGAGGTCACAGACAAACTGTTTCCCCCACCAAGCAGTACACCCCTACAGAGGAGTGCACTCCTCAGAGTGATGAAGCCTTTCATTGCAGGATTTCTTTACGTGGATTGAGCATGAACTTTGATGAATGGAACATGTTTTATGGAAGTAGTAACATGTGTCAGACACATCACTACATTTCATTTCATTGCCTTAAGTATGCAAAATAAAGTTGAGGAAACTGCAACTCTGCACTTGTTGCACACAGAAATTAGAAATCTGGTTTTGCTTTGCATGAAGAAAAAGAAAATGCACAGACAAAGCAAAGGGGACAAAAAGGAGGAACACCCGAATCTAAGGAAAAGCCTTTACATGATCCTCATAAAGCTCTGAGCTCAACATCAACGAGTCGTCAACAACACAAGATGCTGACAAACCCACAGAACAATAAACACAGTCCTTTTTTAAATGCTCACAGAACATCAGCTGACAGACGAGGGCAGGCCAACCTCTGTAATCAACGTGTTTCTCATTGGGACACTGGGGGTCGATCATTATGGCTCAGGGCCTCTCAGCAGTCTCCAAACAATGCCAACTATTTTCCTCCGTCTCCTCACTTCCTGGTACGGAGTGGGCCCTTTCACCGAGGCCTGAGCATTTCTCAGCTGTCCCACTCTGTCTCTGTGCGAGTCTTCACCCTGAAGCACTCCTCAGAAAGTCCACCCACCTGGAGCAAAACGACACGTCTCTGTTTCAGTTCTCGAGCGCCTTTTCAACTCTGGTTGTGTTATTTAATAATAATAATACCGTAATTAAATGCTGCACAAGTTCTGTTAAATAAAGACTTGTGATGCAAAACGTCCATGTTGTATGTTTATCAGAAATATCTTATTTTATCCACTAAAGAAATGTGAGGTTCTGAAACATTGAACACAAATGTACAACATATGTTCAGATTGTAAATCTGCCATATAAAAGACCTGTAATAACCAACTTCTGGAAAAGTATGCTGGCTTTGTAGCTCAACGATGTGATGTAGTGAGGACAGACCAAGCCACGGAGTTATAAAGACTTATTTAAAAAAATTCATTACTGAAGGGAAGACTGACAATGATCCACAGTAACTTAGTATTTTGTAAAAATAAAAATAAAACGTTAAAATGAAATAAGTTGACCCGAAAGATGATCACTGATCTTCATGTTTTGAAAACGATGTGAGGGACACATCTGTCACATAATGAACGTGTTGCGCTCTGCGTAAAAGCAGGAGTTCTGTTTGACGCCGATTTAGATCCACAACGCTCGCTTCATTTGTAAACGTGCATGTCTGAGACTTGGATGAATCAGTTAGTGATTTATGAAAGACCAAAGTCAGCTTAAAGACAGACTGATCTTTGCTGCAGTTTAACAGAACTGTTGTTTAAATGCCTTTAGAGTAAAATTTTATTTTGTGGGGTTTTTGTATGTCCATCCAGTCATTTTCTTCCACTTACAGGTAGTCCCCGACTTACGAGCGCTCTGACCTACGAGGTTCCGGACTTACGAGCTGGCGAATTTTTGGAAAAAACGCAAAAAATACCGAGTTTTTCTGTGTTTTTTCACCACAGTTCGTTAGCTAAACATGTGGACACACGTTTCCGATCATTTTTATGCACTCGTAAGCAGTTTTTCGATGAAAAACGAGTGTTTGTAGTCGCGCTAGCAAAACCGTTCCAACTTACGAGCGAAATTCCGGACTTACGAGACACGTGGCGGCCGTTCCGAATTACGAGATTTCCATGTTACGAGCAACTCGTTGTAACGGAACTCGCTCGTAAGTCGGGGACTACCTGTATTGAGGTTGGTCAGGTAGCCAACAAGTCCAGGATTATTACTAGATTACTGGTATCCCTTTCCTAAATGACTCTCTCCAGCTCTTCCTGGGAGATCACAAGGCGTTCGGTCAGAAAGAAAGAATAATCCTTCCAGTGAGTCCAGGGTCTGCCTCAGGCACTCCCCTCTCAGTAGCCGTGTTTCCATCAAGGTTTCTAGCTGCGCAATTTGAAATAGCGCAGCAGAAAAGCTTAATGGAAACGGCAAATTGCGAGGTTACTTCCTGAATTACGCTAAAAAGTTTTTACGCTCGCTTGAGGTGGTTTTTGGGATTTGAGATGCGCTAAACGACAAATGGAAACACATTTTCCGACTCATTTCTGACGTAGCGAAAATTCACGTCACGTGACGTTCAGCTGTTTCCGCTCCGGACAACATGTAACATCGCTAAAACTAGTTGGCATGACAGAATAAATACAACTCGCCCGATAGCAACACGTACCTGAAATATTCTCTCGATTTTGACGAGATGTGTGGCCGGGTTCTGTTTTCAACCGCTACTTCCTGTTTACTGTAGACATGCGCAGTGCTGACGTCTGACGTAATGACGCTGACGTCTGACGTAATGACGCTGTGCGCGGCTTGGTAGAAGCGCTTCAAGCCAGTAGATGGAAACACTTCTGATCTGCATTAATTTGTATTTACATATTTGCGAGGTAGCTCAAAATACGAAATGAAAATGGATGGAAACACAGCTAGTGAGATGTGCTCGGTAAACCTCCAGAGTCATTCTAATCCCAGTGCTTCAACCACCTCAGCTGACTCATTTCGATGCTGAGGAGCACTGAAGCTCTTGATGAAGAAGGAGCACATAAAACAGACAGATACCAGGGCACCCTGTGGGGAACGAGTGCTGTAACTTTTTTTAGAAGCTTTGTCAAAATGATATCCATTGGTCAGATGTTACCGTTACTCCAAGCTACAGAGATAAAACTGATCAACAAGTCCATTTTATATTAAAGCAGCTGAAGCTACTTATTTTAAAGACTTTTGTTGCAAATTACCATCAGTTTGGTTATTTTACAGTATAGAAACATATCTAGCCTCATTACATAGATGAGTTTCATTAGTTAAAAGTGAGGCCTCTTGTAGTTGAAGCAGACTAATTTGCACACCAAATGTTTACCGGTAGTTTTGTTCAACCTACGCTACAAGTCAAACAAAACGTATCGCTCTGTTTTCTGTTTTTCACTGCTGTAAACCACAGAAGCAGTGCTCTAAATAAAATGTGTTAATTAAAGCCGTCGTCAGCTGTGCACTTTGTTACACTTATAAACCATGTCCACCTCTTCATTCATGCGCAGTCGATGAGGTAAACCACTGCCTGCTATTTCTGAAGGCTCTGATCTCTCTTCAGGCTCACATTGGAGTATTTACCTCAGGTTCGTGGAAATTCTTCTACAACCTTCCTGCACTGTGAATAGCAGGATGTTAAAGAAGACGAGAAAGATTTGAGACAATGTGAAAGGGGGAGGGGGGTTAAATTAGGAACAGGGAAAAACAAAACGCAGGATTTTTTTTTTCTTTATGCTTGTGTACAATACTGCGCCAAAGTTTTAAACCAATCTTAAATTCTTTCAAATTTGCTTTAAACAAGCTGGATTTTCTTGAAATATTTTAAATCGGTCTTGAGCTGCACTTCTTAAAGACATTCATTGTTTCTTAGGATTTTGGCTGCTTTCATGTTTATTTACATAGATGACTGTTACAGCGAATTGTGCCTAAAAAAAGAAAATGAGCAAATGGGAAGACAAAAGACGTAAGACTTAAAGGGATTGTGACGTGATGTTGGACATTTGCATATTTGTCACAACATATATATCTTATATCATTCAGCTCTGTTCGTTTTTGCTAAATAAATTATAAATATATTAAAATTTCATTCCAAGTTATGGTAGTTTTTTCTCTGGGACACGCCCCTAAAAATCTGCGCATTTCCGCAAAACGTCATTGTGACGTACATGTGGGCACTGGGCATAAGGCAGAGCCTTGCCCGTTTGTTTGGTGTGTTAACTGCTTTCCATACAGATTCATTTCCTGAAAGATCGCCTCTTTTTTTTGTGTAACTTGAAAAATGCCGTCACGTTGTAGCACATTTGGGTGTTCTAATATCAGCAGTGAACAAGTGAGCATTCACAAATTTCCAAAAGATGAGAAACTTCACCTATAATGGACAAGTACAGAGAAGAGGGATCGATGGTGTATGTCTGCAGCGACCATTTTACTGCCAATTGTTTTCAGGAAAGACCTGGTATAAAAGAATCTTTAGGATTACCAGTAAGATTCAGAAGACTTTTAAAACCGGATGCTATTCCTACTATTTTTAAAAGAAAATCTACAGAAGAAAGTGCCACAGGAGCTACCACGTCAAAACAACGCAGGGAAGCTACCGTCGGAAAAGAGTAAGTCTTTGTGTAAACATAATCGGAGGTGTGTGTTTTAGATGATAAACTATATATTTAACGTGAGCTCATGTTTTACTTTATATACTGTGAGTGTATAAAGCCAATTATCATGGAGGATTCTTCATGTGCGATGCTAACAAAAAAATTAGCCGACATAAAATCAGGACCAAACACACGTTGCTATTTATGTATTTTTTAATTATGTCTGCGCGATCAAGTAACATCAATAAGTTTTTTTATTCAGGGAGGGTTTATTAATGAGAGTTTTGGATGATTTACTGTCTTAAAATGATAGATCTTAGACGCGACCGGGACTCTGTTAGCTCAGCCCAAGAACAAAGAAGCCACATCACGAAGCAAACCCCACGTAGCTACTGTGTAAAAAATAAACCGTGTCTAAATCACTTTTCAATTGATCGAGTGTCCAATAACTGTATAGGATGAATAATAACTCTTCGATTGCTTTAATACATTCATGTACTAACAATAGAATGTGTTTGTTTGCTGCTAACATACTAGCTGAGATACAGGCCACGTTGCTATTTATGTATTTTTAAATTATGTCTGCGCGATCAAGTAACATCAATAAGTTTTTTTATTCAGGGAGGGTTTATTAATGAGAGTTTTGGATGATTTACTGTCTTAAAATGATAGATCTTAGACGCGACCGTGACTCCGTTAGCTCAGCCCAAGAACAAAGAAGCTATATCACGAAGAACATAGCTACTTTGTGAAAAATAAACCGTGTCTAAATAACTTTTCAATTGATCGAGTGTCCAATAACTGTATAGGATGAATAATAACCCTTCGATTGCTTTAATACAGTCATGTACTGACAATAGGTTGTGTTTGTTCGACATGCTCCGCCATTATTATTTACATGCGCGTTGAGCAGCGGCTACACACGGGTACGTCACAATGACGTTTTCCGGAAGTGCGCAGATTTTTAGGGGCGTGTCCCAGAGAAAAAAACTACCATAACTTGGAATGAAATTTTATTATATTTATAATTTATTTTGCAAAAACGAACAGAGCTGAATGATATAAGATATATATATATATATACAGGTAACCCCCGACCTACGACCCCATCGACCTGCGAACCACGGGACTTACGAACATATCATATTTAATAAAAATATGAATTAAAAAAAATAAATATATATATATATTTTTTTTTTTTTTTTTTTTGTGTTTAAATGTTCTTAATTTCATGTGTACATCACTTTGTTGCAGCTCTGGTTGTTTTAAAGGCTTTATAAATAATAATTATGATAAAAAAGATCATTTCTGATCATTTTTGAGCAATTTTTGAGCAATTTTGGGAAACAGGAAGTAGGTCTTCAGTTTACACGGTCACAAATTAATGTAGAACACCGGACGCTATTTAAGGTTCAGTCACTGGGGTCTCCGGTCACAAATTAATGTAGAACACCGGACCGGACGCCATCTTAGGTTAGCTGCCGAGAGCTGGACGAAGACTGGTGACCAGGATGGCTTCATATGGATTAATTACTAGCTGGAAACGTCTCTGTGAACTTTGTGGATGTCTCAGGCAGCGGATTTATCGCCGATCGTGCCAGGCCGCCGTGCGAACACCTCCGGCCGGCCTGGCTACACCTCCGGCCTGGCTAGCTCCAGAGCTAACACTGGAGCTAACACGGGAGCCGGCCTTTTGAACACTGGTGACCAGGATCGCATCATGTGGATTAATTACTAGCTGGAATAGCTCTGTGGACGTCTCAGGCTGGAGCAGCGGCTGGAGCAGCAGAAGCTGCAGATTGATCGCGCCGCCGCTCCAACACTAGCTCATGGCTTGGCTAGCAGAAGCTAGCCAGCTAGCTAACACAGGCCTGGAGCAGCTGCGGTGGCTTGCCGGCCCCGCGCTGCTCGGCCCGAAAACAATCAACGCATGGCAACCTAAGATGTCGGCTTTGACCATCTCAAAGTAAGAAAATATATTTTTATTTATTCTGTAAATGTGAATAGCAATGTTTAACATTACAGTACACTACTTTACATGCTTAAATGTGTGCGCGCGCTCCGTTAGCATGATAAATAAAGGTTGAATGAATGAATGAATGAATAATTTTTTTTTTTAATATAATTTTCACCCCCTACCTACGAACGGATCGAGCTGCGAACCGTTCTTAGGTCCCGATCTCGTTCGTAACACGGGGGTTCCCTGTATATATATATATGTTGTGACAAATATGCAAATTTCCAACATCATGTCACAAGTGTGCCCAACCAGTCGCTCGCGGGCGACCGGTCGCCCGCCAGCTGGTTCCCAGTTGCCCGCGAAGCTCAACCTTGCTCTAACAGCCGACGAGCCGGCTCTCAGCTGTTAACAAGGTGAAATGTCCGCTGCTAAGCTTCATTCCAACTCCGGCAGAAGTGGTGGCGGTGACATTTCCGCTGCTCAGCTTCATTCTAACTCCGGCAGAAGGGGTGGAGGGAGGAATGACTACAGGTAACCCCCGACCTACGACCCCATCGACCTGCGAACCACGGGACCTACGAACATATCATATTTAATAAAAATATGAATTAAAAAAAAAAAAAAAAAATTTTTTTTTTTTTTTTTTTTGTGTTTAAATGTTCTTAATTTCATGTGTACATCACTTTGTTGCAGCTCTGGTTGTTTTAAAGGCTTTATAAATAATAATTATGATAAAAAAGATCATTTCTGATCATTTTTGAGCAATCTTGGGCAACAGGAAGTAGGTCTTCAGTTTACACGGTCACAAATTAATGTAGAACACCGGACGCTATTTTAGGTTCAGTCACTGGGGTCTCCGGTCACAAATTAATGTAGAACACCGGACGCCATCTTAGGTTAGCTGCCGAGAGCCGGACGAAGACTGGTGACCAGGATGGCTTCATATGGATTAATTACTAGCTGGAAACGTCTCTGTGAACTTTGTGGATGTCTCAGGCAGCAGCGGATTTATCGCCGATCGTGCCAGGCCGCCGTGCGAACACCTCCGGCCGGCCTGGCTACACCTCCGGCCTGGCTAGCTCCAGAGCTAACACTGGAGCTAACACGGGAGCCGGCCTTTTGAACACTGGTGACCAGGATCGCATCATATGGATTAATTACTAGCTGGAATAGCTCTGTGGACGTCTCAGGCTGGAGCAGCGGCTGGAGCAGCAGCTGCAGATTGATCGCGCCGCCGCTCCAACACTAGCTCATGGCTTGGCTAGCAGAAGCTAGCCAGCTAGCTAACACAGGTCTGGAGCAGCTGCGGTGGCTTGCCGGCCCCCGCGCTGCTTGGCCCGAAAACAATCAACGCATGGCAACCTATGTCGGCTTTGACCATCTCAAAGTAAGAAAATATATTTTTATTTATTCTGTAAATGTGAATAGCAATGTTTAACATTACAGTACACTACTTTACATGCTTAAATGTGTGCGCGCGCTCCGTTAGCATGATAAATAAAGGTTGAATGAATGAATGAATGAATAATTTTTTTTTTTAATATAATTTTCACCCCCTACCTACGAACGGATCGAGCTGCGAACGGTTCTTAGGTCCCAAACTCGTTCGTAGGTCGGGGGTTCCCTGTATATGCCAATGCGCAGCAACACTTTCCTCAGCCCTCCCCATCTTGTATGCTCACAGACACAGTCTCGCAAGTTTTGGGTGCGATGACTGACGAGACTTTAAGACAGCAGTGAGACCGCTGAGGAGTGAATGTCAGTACGCAGAAAACATGGAAGGAAAACTAGCGAAGAAGCAAACGAAAACTTACTATTTTCACACAGAATGGGAGGAGGATTATTTTTTTGTTTATTCTAATTCAAAGTCTATTTGCCTCATCTGTAATTCGAGCGTTGCCTTGCCCAAAAAGTGCAACTTGGAGCGGCATTTCAAGACGATGCACAAACGTTTTGATGCAGATTTCCCTCCTAAAAGTTCTTTACGGACTCACAAAGTGCGGGAGCTAAAACACAAGCTTGCAGCACAGCAATCGATCTTCACTCGGCCCAGCACGAAAGGTAAGGCAGCTACAATCGCCTCCTACCGTGTTAGCCGCATCCTGGCTCAACATAAGAAGTCGTTCAGTGATGGAGAAGTTATGAAAGAAGCGTTTATTGAGGCTGCAGATGCACTTTTTCACGATTTTAAAAATAAAAGTGAGATCGTAGCTG
This sequence comes from Garcialebias charrua, assembly GCA_038048925.1. Taxonomy (NCBI): domain Eukaryota; kingdom Metazoa; phylum Chordata; class Actinopteri; order Cyprinodontiformes; family Rivulidae; genus Garcialebias; species Garcialebias charrua. The sequence goes on along the minus strand of JBBPBX010048204.1, from coordinate 9,316 downwards.
CTATTAAAGACGTGCAGTTGTCCAGACAAACCGTGACACGGCGATGTGAGGGAATGGCTGTGGATGTGGAGGAGCAGCTAAAAAAGAACGTGGAACAATGTGAGTGTTTCTCTCTTCAGTTTGATGAGTCAACAGACATGGTGGACACAGCACAGCTGTGTGTTTTTATCAGAATGGCCTTTGCAGACATGAGTGCAAAAGAGGAGCTGCTCACCATCTTGCCTTTGAAGGGACACACAAGAGGAGAAGATATTTTTAATGTGTTTATGGAGTTTGTTAATAAAAGCAACTTGCCCCTCTATAAACTAATTTCTATAACAACTGATGGTGCTCCAGCAATGACCGGTCACACCAGTGGATTTGTTGCACTCTGCAAGCAGAATGATGCTTTCCCAGACATTTTGAACTATCACTGCATCATCCACCAACAGGCCCTGTGTGGGAAGATTTTAAACATGAAGGAAGTGATGGATGTTGCCATGAAAACTGTGTGCTCTATAAGGGCCAGGAGTCTGCAGAGGAGGTTGTTCCGGGCTCACTTGGAGGAGGCAGGAGCAGACCACACAGACCTGCTGCTGCACATGGACGTCAGGTGGCTAAGCAGAGGTAAATTTCTGGCCAGATTCATTGAGCTGTTGCCTGAGATCAGGGATTTTCTGAAGCTGTCAGGTCATGGTGGACATTCAAAACTCGAGGACACCCAGTGGCTTTTGGATTTAGCCTTCCTCACAGATCTCACCAGCCTGCTCAATGAACTGAATTTGGAGCTTCAGGGAAAGGACAAAAACATAATCCACATGATCAGTTCTGTGAGCACCTTCAAAAGCAGGCTGCAACTGCTCACAAGTCGGCTGCAACGCAGGGACCTGCGAAACTTCCCACACATGGAGGCAGAGCTACAGCGCCAAGGGAAAGAGGTCACACAACTGGACAGTGCACACTTTTCTAAGCAGGTTCAGAGCATCTCAGCAGAATTTGAGAGACGATTTACTGACTTTTCCTCCATCGAGCCTGTTACCAGCTACATGTGTCGTTACAGCTTGCATAAAATTTGTCTCCTATAGACTTGTCACAATGTGTCTGTATGTTTTTTTATTAAATTTTAGACCAGACTAGTTAGCTAGCTAGTGTTATTTATTTATTTATTTTGCAGTTTGGGTGTGCCCTTCATTTTCTGTACCTAGTGTGTGTGTGTGTGTGTGTGTGTGTGTCTTGTCTTATAACCAGGTGGAACTCTGAATGGCCCTTTGAAGCCAGCAGTCTGGACCAGTGAGGGACTTCAGCACCTGCAGATGACACACCATCCTGCTGCACAGAGCAGCTGCCTAGTTTTGATATTTAGGTTTTATTGAGATTTGAAATTGTTGGAGATTTGTAAATCTGCACCTTTGTAACTTTTTGTAAATAGTTAGTGTGTTAATGAGGGAGTTTTATATTGTTCAGTTCAGTTGTTTATTCGTTTCTTTAAAAAATATGGTGTGCTTTTCAAATATTGTGTTCTTTTACTTTGATAAAATACTTTAATTAAATAAAACTAGCAACACATTACGTTCTGTTTTATTTACTTTAAAGAAGTGAGGAGTAGAGAGATGAAAAATTATGTTTTTTGATACTGAGACTGGACGAGTAGCCCTCGGCAAACTGCCAACTTCAAAAGTAGCCCTTGGTTCAAAAAAGGTTGGGCACCCCTGCTTTAAAACAACCTTTATTTATAAAGGGTAGTCTCACTGAGTCACAAGGACTCATTTACAAGAGAGACCTGTAACAACAACAACCTACAGCAGACAAAAATTTAAGAAACAAAAGAAGAAATCCAGCAAAAATAGCAGGTTCTGAGAAATCATGATCCTTCAGTGAATCATTAGCCTGGTTAAAACCAGACCCTTGTCCTTCACTTTGCTTCGTACTAGGGTCTGGGACTTCTCCCATAGAGAACGATTTCTCCGGTAGATTTTTGACTGGACCAATCAGAGAACAGAAGGCGGAGTTTTGTTAGTTTAGCCTGGCGAGGTCCAGGCTATCAGATAAATAGCTCAGAAACCACTCGGTGGATATTTTTTCTGCTACCAGTGTGTAATTATATGGCTCTAATTTACTGACTGTTGGCCTGGATGAAACATTTGAGATAAAATTCGATTTTTTATAATTTATTTTCGTAGCGCACCCGAGGCTGTTTGGAAAATGTCAAACCGAAACAATTTAAATCCAGCAGATTTGACCATTTCGTGAATTGATTTAGGAACTGTTAAGCTCAGGAACACTTCTGATATAACGTCAGCTAAGAAATATATTTTTTCTCAGCAAAGAAATAATAGTTTTTTACCTTGTTTTCATGAAAATTCCTTCGTGGCGGCAGCCATTTTAACTGACGACGTCAGTCGACGTCGTTCAAAACTCCGCCTTCTGTTCTCTGATTGGTCCGGTAATCCGCCTTCTGTTCTCTGATTGGTCCGGTCAAAAATCTACCGGAGAAATCCTTGTCTATGGGAGAAGTCCCAGACCCTACAAAGCAAAGTGAAGGACAAGGGTCTGGTTTTAACCAGGCTAGTGAATCATTGAACTTTTCAGCTCTTTGAGGTTCGGCTTGTGCCTGCTAAAATATTATTCAATGTGTCCAACAGTTGTTTTTATTGCCTGCCTATGTTTCCTGTTGTTTGTTTGTCCGCAAGTAAAATATTCTAATAACCAGTGAATGGATTCCAGTGAACCTTTCAGGGAAAAAAAAATGTATACCTACAACTGATCAACTTTTAGAGTGAACCCAATTAAAGATGGCCAACACAGTTAACTTAACTTGGTGAACACAAACATGGATGGAAATCAGTCAGTTTTACAGATACTAAGCTACAATTTGAGGTGGTAGCAGCCAGAGTTGGAGAATACGGGAAATACAGTATGGAATATATCATATCAAAACGTATAAACAAATATTTTTGTTTCGGCATGTGCAAATAATGTTTCAGTCAATGGGCTTGACCTGAAGTTTATATAAAATAGCAGTTTTAATGACCTAATTTGCTTCTGATGACACTACCGTGTTACAACCACAACCTTTACAAACAATGGATTTTTAATCTTTTTCTAAATTCATGTGTGGCAGGATGTCCTGCGGACATTGAACGCACCACACGAGTGCAAAGATGTGATTGATGGGTCTTGAGCTGGCTTCCTGTATAAAAAGGGCCAGCCCTCAATGGGTGAGCACACGTCATCCGCCTTCCGGCGGCGTTTGCTGGCTGTGTCGCGCTAGCGTTAATAAATGTGCGCTTAAGGTCGCGATGATCTACTGTTCTCGCGACCACATGTACAAGCTTCCTGTTTCCTTCTCCTGTTGAGGTGGAACTGGGTGGTGAGTAAAGCGCCAGTTTGTCTTTCTGTTTTATATTTTCAGATTTTAATTCTAAATGTTTATTGTTTGTTAGTCCCTGCTGTTTGTCCTTGGCTGTTCGTGTGCCTGCCGTCTTGATTGTCCCGACTGGTTCCTGCCCTCCATCTGGGTCGTCCATCGACTGCCGACTGGTCCTGTTGCTGTTTTGGTGCCTGCTGTCTGGACGGCGTGGGGTAGGCTGCGTCACACGTTCTGTGGGGCTGAACTGGGCCGACTGATGCCCAGCTCAGACTAAACGTACAGGTGTCGGTTTGAGTGAAGCCTCTTCCGGTGCGACGGATCCTACCAGGGTGGACTCTGGACTGCTGTGTGACTGATACAGAATCCCTCCAGTAGGTGACAGTACTCCTGGTGTAAGATGTGTGTGTGTGGTTTTCCTTCCTGTTTTTAGAATACCGCTATGAATTGCACTTTTATTGTTGATTGGAGCTATAATTGCCTTTTTAAAGTGTGTGTGTGTGTGTTTTTAACTTTGCATTTTTTAATTAAACAACGACTGTGCAATTTAACTTGTGTCACTGTGTGAAATTGTCCCCAAACCTCCTCTGCAAACGGGCCTGCGTGCCTTTAAAGGTAACTTTTTAGGTACAATCATTTTAATCAATTTCATTGTTATTAAAATTGTGTTTTTAAACTTCAGTTACCCAATTTTAACCATACCCGACCTGGCTACACATGTAAATGGTAAATGGACTGGACTTAAATAGAGCTTTTCTATCTAATCAAGATACTCAAAGCTCTTTACACTACAATCCGTGCCCTCACTTACCTCCACACACACATTCATTCTGTACTCAGACTAATCAGTGCTTTAAATCAATGGTGCCCGACCCTGGTCCTTGAGTAACACCATACTACTGTACATGTTTTCATTGTTTCCGTGCTTTGACACACCTGATTTCAAAGAATGGGTTATAACAGGCTTCGGAAAACTTGATGAAGTAATGAAATCACTGTTGGAGCAGAAAAACAAGTCAAACATGGAGGATGGTGTTCCTCAAGGAGCAGTGTTGGGAAACTGCTTTAGAGCACATTCATAGGACACACATCGGAGGCAATGAGGGGTTCAGTGTCTTGCCCAGGGACACTTCAGTATGTGACTACTGGTGGAATCGAACCCCCAGCTCTCCCATTGGAGGACAGCTGCTCTAACCACTCAGCCACAGCTGCCCCCAAGTACCCATGTACGGTACACGACTCTGAACAAAAATATTCAAATAAAGATGTCATGGTTTGTGTCATTGTGATCAAACAAAAATGAGTAAAGTGACTAACACACACAAAATACATCAGTAAAACATCTAAATTTATGTACAGAAAATGTCCAATTTCATTTACACAAATCTGAACAAAATTATTTACATAATATTTCATCATTACTTTGGCTTTTACAGTCACTTTATGTACATAAAAACAAAACATATTCCTAACTAGAAACACTTGGAAAGTGCACATGCCAGGACTAGGGTCACGTCACGCAGCAACAAATCTTTAAAAATAGTCCTGATCTGGACTGTGATCCAGATCACCACCAAAATGTAAACATTGGAGGGGTTTTTGTGACAACCTCAACATTTGCTAAAAAATGTGATAAAAATCCATTCATAATTTTTGGAGTACTCTTGTGTACAGGCAGACAAACCAATGCTATGGAAAACAAAACCTCCTTGGCAGAGGTAAAGATGTGTTAACATGGTAGCCCAGTTAATACAGAAACCTAACGCACAACATCCCTCACTTATTTTTGGCGTTATTGACCTTGCAACATTCAAAGACAGACAGATATATATCTCCATTTCCCCTTTGTTGCTCTGTGACGGGGGACAAAAAATGCATTATAATAGTCATCTACAGTATTAGTACTTCCAGTAGTTGAAAACTAGGAAAAATGTTAATACAAATGGAGCTGAAATTATAAACTTGGCTACAGTAGAAATGTTCCATATCTGCAATTTCAAATATCTCTATTACAATTAGAAATGCATTTAAATAAACTATATTACTGACAGCTTTATTAAAAAAGCCAAGATGGCCGCGCTCAGCCGAACTACCGCTTCACAGGCTCTTGGTGAACTCAACCTTTTTTGTTCCTGTTGTTTCTGTTTCCACCTTTTTTTGCACCTATAATGTACATCCACAGTACGGCTATGACCGCAACACACTTGTGGAGTTTTCTGTGTCACTGCCTTGCTATCCTGCCATTGTGGTTCAGTCCTTCCAGCCTTGGGCTCAGGCCTGTCATGGCAGCTGTCTTCATGATCCTCCATCTGTCTGCACGGACCGAACTCTACGGACCCGTTTGGTTCCGCGGGGAAACCTTGGATGTTCTTCATCTGCCAGACCTGGTTCTAGAGGGCTGTCTGGGAGGGCAGCTGCTGCGGTCATTGTTACCATCAAGCTGCTAACTAGACCGGCTAATGCTTCTAACAAGATCCTCCACTTGCCTGCACAGACTGAACTCTACGGACTCACTTGGTTCCATGGGGGAACCTTGGATGTTCTCTGTCTGCTGGTTCTGGTTCTGGAGGGCAGTCTGGGAGGCAGCAGCTGTGGTCCTTATCACCATCATGCTGCTGACGGGACCTGCTAACAAGACCTGCTAACGCTGTTAACACCACGCCGCTACTAAACCACGCTGCTAATAGTACCATGTTGCTAACAGTACCATGGGGCCAACCGGCCCATGTTGCTAAACCTCATTGCTAACCAAAACTCAGTGCTAACAGTATCATGCTGCTAACTGGAACATGTTGCTAAGATGATCTCACCGTCATCAGGACCACTCTGCCAATAGGACCATACTGCTGTAGATTTATTTATTTTTCACTTTTGGCATCTTGTTTCTGTATTTTTGTTGCATGCTTTGAATAAATCCTAGTTTATGTTAGTTTAGTTCATGTGGTGTTCACAATAAGCGTGTAAATTATAGCCAAACAGAACCTATGAGAATCGTGCTGCTGTTGTTCGGTGATTGTTTTGCACCATTAGTGACCAGCATATACCTTCGATCTTTTAGCGTACCGTTTGGCATTCGTTTAGAAAATATCTTATATCTCAGATCCTTATTTACTGTCTTTTTACACTTTATATTTTTGCTATTGTTTGACGTCACTGGGACCATATGCACAATTTCAGTCCACTTCATGTACATGTGATGTGAATGACAATAAAGAACCTTGAATCCTTGAATTAGATCATTAGACTCATACAAACATTTACTCTCAAGTGAAGCTAGTGCGTCCTCAATAAGAACCAACTAGGAGGAAGGAGGCAGGAAGGCAGTCTCATTTTAAAGCTTTAATTATGTAACACACAATATGGTGTTACTCAGTGGCTCGTACTCCATATCCCAAATGGTGCCCCTGAAATTTTCCCACAAGCACTAATTATGGTCCATATAGCTCCAGATTACCGCCTCCCCTATCTGGCTTTCCAAGCTTCGAGTCAGAGTCTGAGATCTGCCATCCTCCTACGACTTGGAGCCAGAAGATAAAAAAAGGTAATAAAATAGAAACGTGTGACGTTTATAGCTGGCTTGTTATTTGCACTCTGGCCTTTTTTCCTCCCAACCATCATCGACAACATGATCTAAAACTCAGCTGAACGGCCTCTAGGACAAACATGCAAGTGAAAGATTAAATAAACTCTAAATGAAAGAGTTGGCTTCTATTATGAGGCCTAACGTGACATTTAAAGCAAGTGATTCGTGCTATCTGGCTTCCTCGGTTCATGCTTTTTATAACCCCGGTGCGGACCTTATGACAAAGAGGATTTTGAACACATTGTGGTTGTTTACCCGACTCAGTGGGGAGACGGGCACAGTTCTCAGAATGAGACAGCAGTTTAAAGGCCAGAGAGAACTATCAGCATCGACTGCTCTTATGATCCTAAATATCTGAGCTGAGTTGACTCCTATTTAACATTTTATAAAAGGAGATTAACTGGGAAGACAACAAAATAACAGATTACGATAAAAGCCTTTATTTTTAAGTAAAACAAAACAGTAGTGGTTAAATACCTAGCTGTCATTGAAGGAAAGCATATCACTCACCAGTTTTAGAAACTGTAGCCATTTTGGTGAAATCTTAAAAATATGGTTATGTACAACTTCATGCAATATCCTGGGATGTCGTGGTCGGAATGTGTTTTGTGAATGACTCTTAGCTACTACCACATCACGTTTTAACTCAATATATGTAAAATAGAATGCACTATAGCCATGTTTTGTGTTTCTTCAGGTGGCTGCAATAACCATCTTGAATGGGATTGTCTCCAAGAGTTAGAGATCTAATGGTTATTTCCTGAAAATGTCATTAAATCTGTCCAGTTACAATATTTACTGGGAAAATTTAAAACAAAGATCCCTCACAATTAGTTTGTGCTTAACATATGTGTTGGAGATCAGGCTCAGCTGCTGCTACACACATTTCTAGGTTAATACCTGTAAAACTGACAGAGGGATAGCCATAATGATGCTTTTTAAGGTCAGCTATCTGCGGCAGCAATCTTAAATCAGGTTGACTTCAAAACCTCATCAGTTGTAGATGTTTATCCAATGATTCCTTTCTTTGAGTTTCATTGAAGTTTGTCTAGGGTGATGAGATATTTTACTAACTGACAGACAAACACACAAAGGCAAAAACAATACTGTACACTCCTTCACCTTTCAGAGGCAGGTGAAAGAAATATGGGGAATTTATTAAAAAGTCAGGCGGGTTTTCCTACAGACGAGGTGAAAGCCAACCATAAAGCAGAATTATGCAGCTTTAGAGCACAACAGATCAGATTATCTCCCTCTGATCCACTGCAAAGTACATGGCACGGTCATCGATTCCCCCACCTCCCAGCACAGATCTTTAGTCAAACATTAACCATGAGATAGAAAGTAAACACAAAGAGGAAACTGTGTGCAGGGATATTTAAGTTTAATAAAGCAGGCAAATCCTTTCATTAGAAAGAAACATATACATAAAACAGACGAAGGTGTGCCAACACTACCACTGCAGTGTTTTAGCTCACGAATCAGCTTTTAAAAGATTTTCAGATCACTGGAAGTTTCTGATAGTCACTCCTGTTTGATTGGATTTATCTCGACACTACTTCCACACAGGGTGTGTGTATGTGCGATATCTCAGCAGTGACCCAGTGACACAAGCTTGGCTCAGGACACGTAAAGCTACACATGATCTCCTGCTCGCTGCTAATCCACGCTGCAGCCGTGCTCGCTGCGTGAAGCAAACATCGGAGGGCACAGTTGCAATTGATTATCTGGACCGAAATACCAGCTGTGCACATCTATTTTATCATAAATACTAAAGAAGTTACTGATAGTAGAGAAGCAGCACATCTTTAATAGCCTGTCTGAATTCATCTGACCTAGTTTGTTCACCCAGACACACACACATACACACAAACAATGCCTTGTCAGGAGTGATGGGATGGGAGAGACCACCAGACAGGAAGCAGATGGATCAATAGCAGAAATAATACATGATGTTTATCGTCACTGGGAGCAATTCTCATAAAAGTGTAAGTTGCTAATGAGCAGGTATGATATAAAAAGTAACTAAAATATGTAGGGATGTCCCGAGCCGATCACGTGATCGGAAACCGGGTCCCGATCACGTGATTTCAGACTCGACTCGGGCGTTACACACCGATCAGGGATCGGATATATATGTGTATATTTATTCTAAACACAAACGGGAATATTATATTAACTGTATGTTGAGTTACAGAGTCAAATTGTCTCGGAACAAAACATGCACAATAGTTTTGCAGCAGTGCCTACCGTAAAGCAGTGCCTGCCGTAAAGCGGTGACTGTCGTAAAAAAGAAGCGGAACGCGGCATTAACTTGAAGTGGAGGCAGCGATGTCTGTCGTGTGGAGATATTTTAAAGTGGATGACAAATGGAAAGTTCGTATTTC
>JBBPBX010048203.1:0-16147 GCA_038048925.1 Garcialebias charrua | reverse complement strand
TTGATTCGATTTTCAGGATTGAAAGACTATGTGTGCACGGGGAGTGGACCTTTAAAGGCCCACATTTCTAATGCGCAGACTCCATTTCTGAAAATACACGGCAGCTCCAGTATACGGAGTCCTGCTGGCTTCTGTTCCTAGAAAGTAGACACTAAAATACACTAAAAAATGTGAATATTTAAAACAATCATACTCGCTAAAACGAAGTGAAAACTCAGATTATTTAAGAGCCATGAAAAGTCACTTTTATAATCACTTTTTGTCTGTCTTTTCTTGCAAAAACTTATAAGGGAAACTTTACTTTATGATATTTTAGTCCTTTACTAAAGAACATTTTCTTTGACTTTGACATTTGAATTTTTGTTCAATAATAATAAGCTTTTAATTGAAAGCTGTGTTCCAGGGTAAGGAGCTACAGAAGTTCATGTCCCCATGAGGATATACAAATGGATGTTTGTGTGTGTAATTGGGCCTAATTCAGATGTAAGTGGTCTCCATCATATTGGGAATGTCACCCTGCCCATTGGGGCACGCCTTGCTGGTATTTTCCTGCCCAGTTTTGTGCTGCATCCGAGATGTGAGGTGACTGGTTTCTTTTTGTTGGAGAGTGGATGCAGCGGCGGGATGCTCCAAGCTGACGGTGGCTCGGCTGGACTCCACGATGGACGAGTTGGTGTGACAGCTGAAGTGGTTGTTCGAGATCGGTGTGTCTCCCCAGCCAGTTTTACCCCAGGCGGACTTCCACTGATTCCACTTTCTCCTGAGCGCTGTTTGGGCCTGAAAATCAGCAACAAGGACATTTTAAAATAGTTGTTACAAAACCTACAAAACACCTTTTCAGTAGTTTTACTTCCTGAACTTGATGACATCACTATGAAACCCATTTGCATTGTGCTTGCCCAGGGACTGGGATGAGTTGAGGTGGTGAGGAGGGGTGTCTTTAAAGATGGATAAATTAAAAGTGCAACCGAAGGATGCATATCAACCTTTTATGCCAGAGTTTTTAACTAAAATCACCTTATAATGAAAGAGGACATTATAGTTATAAGGTATATGTTTTAGTCAAACCTTGTAAATGACAGAATTCATGATCCTAAGCAATATTGTTAAATCTTGCGTGATCCGTTGGGGCTTGAAGTATGTGTTGAGGATGACTATCAGTCAGGGGCGATTCTAGAAGTTGCCCTCAGCCCCCAGTGCTGACAATGGCTCTTGGTTTGAACAATGCGGTGGCCATTGGCGGCAAAACAATTTGTAATGAGGAGGGACACTTTAGAATTTTTTTAATGAAGTTTATCGTGGGCTTTCCATTCTCAGTCCACCTGTGATATGTGAAAAACCACAAAGTAGGAATGGTAGTGCAAGTACAGTAGTAAGTAGTAGTTATATAAACCCTTCCCACACTCTTGCAATATTCTAAACAAAGTTTCTAAACCCTAAAGTTAGCCTAAACGCTCTAAAAGAGCACAGCATGTCATAAAATCAGCTCTCTGCCACCGGCCAGCGCTCTCGGTCGCGCCCACTTCTCGGAGATCGACGTGCTGTAGGAGGGAGCTTCTCCCTGCACGTGTGGGCTGCACACAGGTGCAGCAGGTGCTAAATAATTTAAAATAAATTATATAAAATAAAATAAAACACCAAGCCCATCTTGCGGCTCGTCCATCAATCAGCCGATTGTGTGTCGTGTCCAATCTTACTTTGATAAACTGTGAAAGAATGAGTCAGTCTGCGTCAGTCGAACCGTGAAGTAGCCAGGGATTACTGTTTTTTAACGGGTTGCTTAAGTAACATCTAGTTTTACCTACATAAGTAAACACTTGATTCAATAACTATTGTAGAGTTAATGGCACAACAAGGAGTAGCCTGACCAACAGCTCTCCTTGTGTGAATAGAGCGAGCTTGGCTTCTCTCACACATCTTAACACCCTCCTCCACCCTCGGTCGACAACTGTATAGCAGTGCATAATACAGACGGCCCCGGCAGAGCTCAGCGTAAGGCAGTACGCCGCACTACGCCGTACGTACGCAGAGGCACAAGCATAGCCCCGCAGGGCACGAACGCGCAAAGCTCAAATTTTACGACCGCGTACGCGATGCGCGTTGTCTCACAATAAACAGCCCGGCGCCGGACTGTTTTGTATGTTACACAAATGAATTAAATTCCCCTTCTTCATCGCTGATCTGGACTTTTCTTTTGTTTTTCTGCCAAAAGTCAAGTAATCGCTTCCTCCTCCGTTAACCCCATGACTGAAATGAATGAATTTGTCATGAGCGAATAATAACTCATGTCCTACGTGGCTGTGCGATGTTCTACAGATTTCCTGGTGGGCTGTGGGCTGCAGGACCAGGGCTCCCTACAGTATTTGTATTTTTTAGAACTTTTTATTAACATATAAAGTTTAGAACACCGCAGCTCATGCCTTTTTTTTTTGTCTCCCACTCGACCTGTCAATCAATTCAATAGGCGTGTCAGCAAATGACCAATCAGCGGCCTCAATTTGTCCCATAGGTAGACACTCTGCGCGCAGCGGCTCAAATTACGACAAGAATTTGGAGCGAAAACGCGAGCATTTAACGCGAGAACGAAAGCAGAGCTGTTCCGGTGAACGCGTGCGCACAGAATGCGCGTGTAGAGCGGCGTACAGGCCGTATGCAGAGCTCTGCCGGAGCCTTAAGATGCTACAGATGTAGCGCTCCATTTCTCTCATGCACCCTAACTCCCACCCCCCAACTCCTGCAGGTAAGGGGCATTTCACTTTGGGACAAATCCTGACACGCCTACTGGGTTGATTGGTGGCGTCGAGGAGCTGACTCATGCAAAAAAGTATATTTTACTGGCCTGTTTAAGTGTAATAATTTGTCCATATTTATTTCTAATTAATTCAATATTTTGGTGAATCTAAGGTTTTAAAACTGAGTTTCCTTACAAAATCATAATGATGGTTTCTTAAATTTTCAGGGGTGCTGAGTTAAAATTTAGGGGGTGCTTGAGCAACCCCAAAAAGAGGCTAAAATTGCTACTGCTATCAGCCAGAGTTTTAGCTGAATATTTGTAACATTGGTTGATTTAGAGTAATTTCTGTGTGCTTATGTCAATTAGCTGTGGCAGCCACTTGAAATAGGGTGACTCCAAAAAATAATCAGCTGTAGATGTACATTCAGCAATTGATTTCTGAAAGTTTCATTAAAATATCTCCAGTAGTTTATTAGGTATTTTGCCAAAATTACAGAAAAACACAAAAACATCATTGCTTTTTTTTTGGCAGCAAGTGATGAAACCGACGTTGCAAAAGGTGTAGTTGTAAAGCACATTTTTTAAATGAGTGTTTTTTACAAGCATTAGCAGAAACAGTGCACCTCCAACATAAAATGACAAAGCTGTAAAGCTGCAATATATAAACACCTTAGTACAGGTGGTCCTCGAGTTACGGCGGCCTCGACTTAGGCAATTCAGTGTTACGAACACATCTTATTAATAAAAATATGAAATAAAATTTAAAATAATTTTTTTTTTTGGGGGGGTTAAATGTTCTTGATTTCATGTGTACAGCACTTTGTTGCAGCTGTGGTTGTTTTAAATGGCTTTATAAATAAAGTATTATTAGTATTATTACATTTTTTTTTATTTTTAAGCCGATTTACGAAGTTTCCGACAGTTTTCGGCAGTCAGTTTTCGGCAGTGCCCGCCAGTTTAGCCAGTTAGCTCCAGCCTCGACCGCAGGCTCCGGACGGACAGTGTCCGACCAGAGGTTCCTGCGCTAGGATACATGAGCTGGGAGCTGAACGGCGGTTTTGCGGAGGGACGGATGGATGAAGGCAACGATGCGGTGGACCGCGTGAAGCAGCAGACCGCGATCCGGACCGGAGAAGCAACGAGCTAACATTCTAACAAGCCTTGCTGTAGGATGGGCGCGGGTGAGGTGGATGGTGTCACCGGGGAAACGGAGCCGACGGGCGGCGGAGAAGCCAGCTGCGGCCGGGAGCTCACCTCAAGTCTGACCGGCAGCCTAAGATGTTGGATGGACACCGAGCTAACATGCTAAAACGTGGACAAACAGCTGCGGCAGCCTTGGAGGGGCTAACGCTAACGGGTGCAGCTAATGGCGGGGCTAACATGCTAATGCGGCGCAGCTTGTTTTTGATGGACACCGTGGAGAAACGGCTCTCAGTAAAGAAAGTTAATTCTCAATAGTCCAGGTATCAAATCCGTTCATTCTCAATCAGTTCATCTGGACAGTTTCTTTTTAGCAGAAACGTTTCACCCTCACTCCAGAGGGCTTCCTCAGTCAGAGTAGTCCAAAGCACACTGAAGTTAACCCACCAAGTAAGCAACTTATGTGGACCAACCAGTTTGCTGTAGCCAAGATGGTTTCTGGGGGCGTGTCCCTCGTCGACTCCTCCCAGGCAGGCAGACATGTCCAAAGTGGTTCAAGACAATTGAACCACCATTGAAGGCTCTCAGTAAGTTATTAACTCTTTTTCCCTTCATGATGGCTCCAAATGTATGGAGTTAACATGCTAACAGTCCTTCCTGTAAACAGTTTGGACCATGTGGAGCAGCACGAAACTGCGGAGCTCGGACGTGCAACGAGCTAACATGCAAAAAGACGGAGACAGGCGTGACCAGCTCAAAGTAAGAAATAATTTTTTTACTGTACTGTATTCTGTCTCTAAATGGACTGTATGTTTTTTATGATAATTATGTAGGGCACTGTGTTAGGATAGGCGAAGTGCTTGGTAACTTGGTAACTGTACATTACCGTACATGTACGTGTATAAGTGGCGGCTCGTGTGTTTCCTACTTACGGCAATTTCGTGTTACGAACGGCCGCAGGAATGGAACTCGTTCGTAAGTCGAGGACCACCTGTATTCATTTCTTAATGTAAAATTATGAGACGTATATAGGTTTGGAAGTACAACGTACCTCAGCGTTGCAGAAACAGAAAATAATTGCCACCAGGAGTCCCTACAAAAGAAGAGGTGTTAAATTAAACATTCAAAAAACCAGTAAGATTTTATGATAAAAGATAAATGCAAACGTTTAATTGAAATGAATCTGCTTTATTTAAAAAACACAAGAAGCAGTGAAAGCGGTAGCATTTGTATCCGTTTGATTTGAAAAAGTCCAGTGAGCAACTCTTTATTCCTGCAGGTACCTGAAAGTTGGAGAAGAGGATTATAAAGAATTCGTAGATGGTCTGGCTGATGCGTCCCTCGGGTTTCCAGGGTAGAAGGATGAACGGCACCCCCAGCAGAGGGATCAGGATCAGGGTGGCTCTCACTGCCTTCATGTAGGCTGTGGACTCAGCACAGTGGGTCTCCCTCAGCTTGGTGATCAGAACCCGGACGATGTTGAGGAGAAAGAAAAGGTTCACCTGGACAGCCGAAGAGGATAAATGGTTTTATATAAAGTTTAGAGGAATATAAAAATATAAAACGCTACACATAAACCAACCTATGAGAAAGTCTATGACAGTAAAATGAATAAATATTACCAACAAACTTCATGTTCATTGCATCTTGAGTTTTAAATAAATAAAAGCTGAACTGCTCTTATTAAATAAAGCACATATTTAATAAACGTACCAGCAGTGCAACTTGGATGGGTCCATGAATGATGTAGACGAGGTTTGTGTGTGAGCTGATCCAACACCTGAATGACACACAGACACACTTCCTTAAAACATGTGAAGATTCAGCATCATGGATCAACTCAAGTGTTCTTCAAAATTAAATTCGCCTTGAAAGCTTTGGTAACGTCTGTAAAACCTGACAAAATGTAACATGTCTTGTCTTCATGTGGTTGATTCTGTTTACAGCGTTTGATTTTCTCTGCACACCTTTTCTTGGCACATTATGCACAGGGTATCAGGTTTGGTTACCCCCATCTGCACTAAATGGAGGCAAAGTTCTTAATGACGTTGAAGAATTGGATGCTAAGGATTATTGTGCTGCACTTTTCTTAGACCTGTCTAAAGCTTTTGACACTGTGGATCATAACATCTTGTCATAAGCTCTCAGAAATTGGTTTCTCAGATCACACTATTGGTTGGTTCTCTATCTTTCCGATCGGAGGCAATGTGTTCAACATAATTGTACTTCTTCCATATGTCAACAATGATGTACCACAAGGCTCAATCTTAGGACCCATCCTCTTTACAATCTACATATGTAATGTAGGTCAGAGCATCCCTGATGCATCCTTACATTTCTATGCTGATGACACAGTTGTTTATTGTCGAGCTAAAACAGTAGCTAAGGCTTTCCAGCTTTTGCAATCCGCTTTTGACATCATCCAGTCAGATTTGTTCCATCTCAAACTTGTCTTAAATGCTGATAAAACCAAAGGCATGCTTTTTTTCAAACAGGACGTTGGTCCCAGCAGTTCTTCCTCTGATTTTATCCTCAAATGGTGTTCCTATTGAGTTTGTTGATTCCAATAAATATTTGGGTATCCTGGTCGATTCGCATCTCTCTTTTAAACTCCACGTGGAAAACCTAGTAAAGAAACTGAAAGTTAAACTGGGTTTCTTTTTCAGAAACAGATCCTGTCTAACTCTGAATGCTAAACGCCTTGTAACTGTTACTTTCCTTCCCTCCATTGATTACGGTGACATTATCTACATGAATGCTCCTACAAGCACCCTGCAGATGTTGGATGCTGTCTATCATGGTGCACTAAGATTCATAACTGGCTGTGATTATCGTACCCACCACTGCACCCTGTATTCACTGGTTAACTGGACATCATTAACCTCACGCAGACTCTTCCACTGGTACATTTTCATCTTTAAATCACTTCTTGGTCTGCTGCCTTCATACATCTCCTCCTACATGTCTTTGCGTGAGTGCAGCTACAGCGTGCGCTCTCAGGACATGATTACCTGCAGTGTTCCCTCAGTGAGGACTGAACTTGGCAAAAGGGCCTTCTCCTACTCTGCTCCTGTTTCATGGAATATCTTCCAAAAAGATCTGAAGCTCTCAACCTTGACCTCTCTAAATGGCTTTAAGAATCTGTTGGACTCCTGGCAAGAACCAATGCAGACATGTTCCTGTTTTTAGTTTTCTACATTTGCCTTATACATGTAATCTAACTGTATTGCTACTTTTTTTTTTTACATCTTATTCTAACTTGTAAAACAAAAAACTCTCTATGCCTCTTTTATGATCCTCTATTGTTGTCACTGTTGTCATCATTCTTTGTTGAAAACAGGTCTCTCTTGTAAATGAGTCCTCGAGGCTCAATGGGATTAACCTGCCTAAATAAAGGTTGAATGAATGAAAACTTTTTCCATATCAGGCACCTTCACATAATCACCCTCTTTGGACAAAACTAGTGAAGTAGAAGGTTACAACTATAAATCTTGTGGGAATATTTTTGGGTTTCTGAACTAGCTAAATGAGACGTTCATGTTTGTGTAGGATTTCTGTGTCATACTGACTCTAAATTTTTTAAATCAAACTGTGTCAATTTTATCCCGCTCAAACTTCAACTTTTCATCATGATGGATTCACACCTAATAGAAGGAAAGACAAAAGTCTTCCAGTTTTAATGTTTTGAGATGACACGACTGAGAATTATTGGATTTGGTACCTGGATTATTGAGCATGAACTTTCTTGTTTTGATGTTGTAGTTCACAGTTTTTCAATTTAATTGTTTTTCATTTAAATTCACAGCAAACAAGCTAATGACAAATTTTTTAATAGCTTTTCCACAAACACACCTAGGAGAATGATAAGAATTGAAGAATTCCCACAAAGACCCAAGAAATCAAATGTTTCTAAAATGATACTTGAACAAAAAAGTACACACTAATATTACTTAATAGGGCAGATCAGTATCATCCATCCATTCATCCATCCATTCATCCATCCATCCATCCATTATCTTCAGATTCTTCTGAAGTCAGGTCTTGGAGGCAGCATCTTGAGCAGGGAGGTCCAGACATGTCTTTCCACAGCCTCCTCTTCCAGATCTTCTGGGAGGACTCCAAGGCGTTAGATCAAGTGAGAGACACAGTCTCCCCAATATGTCCTGGGTCTTCCCTAGGGTATCCTCCCAATCGGACATGCCTGAAGCACCTCCCTAGGGAGACACTGTACTAATCTATCCGTCAGTATCACGCTCCACTCTTCCTTCACTCGTGAACAAAACCCCAAGATACCTGAACTCCTCCACTTGAGGCAGAACCTCACCCTCAACCAGAAGAGAGCAATCCACCCTTTTCCGACTGAGGGCCGTGGCCTCAGATTCGGAGGTGCTGATCCTCATCCCAGCCGCTTCACACTCAGCTGTAAACCGCTCCAGTGAGAGCTGAAGATCGCAGCACAATGACGTCAACAATTTACTCAATCATGTGACAATTTCGAGTGGCCATTTAACCCAGTATGGATGTTTTTGAACTGTGGGAGGAAATCCACACATACTGTCCACAGGGAGACCAAGTAAAGCAATGCTAAAAAGAACCAAAGGGGGAGGAAAACTATAAATCTCTTGCTGCAAGGCAACAGTAATAATAGTACTGTAGTAGTAAATGTTATCTAGGGGTGCAGGAAAAAAAAAAGATTTTTAAAATAATCTAGATTATTAGTCCTGGCGATTCAGAATCGATTCTAAAAGCCCCAAAATCGATTAAAATTTGTTTACATTAAAACCCAAAAGATAAAGAAAATAAAACCATATCTCATAGTATATGAAAGAATACATAAAATGAAAGGTGGCAGAAAGAAGAATAAATCTTATTTTATCTGCCCCTTTTTTCAAAAACAAAACAAGTTCAAACAATCAATTCAAACAATAATCTTCTATAAGTAACAGAGCAAAAAGAATAACTTTTCACAATCTACAAATATCTAGAACATTAAACACTTAACTAAAAGTTTTAGTATTTTGTTAACAATTTAGTTTTGATCATTTTTTTAAACATAATCACAGAGTTTACATCTTTAACATCATTTCCCAAACCATTCCACAATTCAACTCCATGTATTGAAATAAACGTCCCTTCAAACTAGTCCTATACCTTGGCTTTGCAAAAATTTCAGTTCCCTTTAGACTGTAGCAGCTTTCTCTCTTAACAAAATACATTTGAACATTTGAAGGTAGTATATTCTTATGAGCCCTATACATTACTAACAAAATATTATAGTCCACCAAATCATAAAACTTCAGTACTTTGAGTTGTTTAAATAATTTTAATGCATTCCTGTATTATTTGTTCCTATTTTTGGTATAAATATCTAACGATGCAAAAAAATTAATACAATAAAGAACCTAAAATTATTGTTTTAAATAAATGTTATATTTGTTTACATTGTTGTTTAATGTTTTCAGTTTAAAATTATGGCCTCATGCACGAAAATGTTCGTATTTTTATCCTAAATGTCTCCTACTTTTGTTCGTACGAAGCGTTCGTACGAAAATGCCACGTCAGATCCAACAAAGTCTTCTATCGTCAGGAAATGTGTGTATATGAGCTGTGTAAATAATGATGAATCCCACCTGTTCTATTCACCTGCTCGTGCACGCGGGAGGTTATTTACATAATTCCCACCCCTCAAAACACCATATAAGGATATAGTTTCCTGCCACCGCGAGCAGGAAGTGTCCATTCATTCCGGCTTTTATGCGTCAGAAAACACACAAACGCGTTTGGCGAATTAAAATTGACTCGCCTTTGATCATAGTGTCAGCCCCGGATCTGAGCGCAGACCCACACAGAATACAGATGACATCAGTGAGCGCCCACAGTCAACAGGCAGTTTATATTAAAAATGACATGAAACAACTGTATAAGCTGGTTTCGCTTTTTTCTCCCCTGTCTCTGCAGCGGCGCTGTGTATGTGTGTGTGTGTGTGTGTGTGTGTGTGTGTGTGCCGACAGTGGCACGGGGTGGCACGACAGTGGCGCGTGGCGTGGTGGCGCGGGGGGGCGCGTTGCGTGGCACACGGTGGTCGACATGAGTGGCGCGGGGTGGGGGCGCGTGGCGTGGTTGCGCGGGCGCGTTGCGTGGCACACGGTGGTCGACATGAGTGGCGCGGGGTGGGGGCGCGTGGCGTGGTTGCGCGGGCGCGTTGCGTGGCACACGGTGGTCGACATGAGTGGCGCGGGGTGGGGGCGCGTGGCGTGGTTGCGCGGGCGCGTTGCGTGGCACACGGTGGTCGACATGAGTTGCGCGGGGTGGGGGCGCGTGGCGTGGTTGCGCGGGCGCGTTGCGTGGCACACGGTGGTCGACATGAGTGGCGCGGGGGGTCACGCGCGGGTGGCGCAAGGTGGTGGACGTGGGGGGGGGGTGTTGAAGCCGCTTTAATTAAACCAATATGTGTGGTTGCATTTAATTGTTTTTAAACTCAAAATATTTTCTAAATAACGAAATATAAAGTTATTAGTGGAGAAAAGGCCGTCTGGATAACAGCAGACCGACTCCTCGTAAAATATACGACAGGTCTGGACCACACGTAAATTTTGTTCGTATCTGAAAAAAATCCTAGGATACGAAAACATTGTTGGATGCCACAAATGATCCTAAATCACTCGTACGCACAGTTTAAGAACAAATCTGTGCGTACGAACGGTTCGTGCATGAGGGCCATTGTTTTAAATAAATGTTCCATTTGTTTACATTGTTGTTTATTCTTTTCAGCTTTCCAGTTACAAAACTGAAACTAAATTTATGACCATTTTAATAGAAAAATCGTTTCTGAATCCAAAATCATTTCTGAATCGAAAAATCGATTTTGTATCGAATCGTGACACCGAAAATCGGAATCGAATCGATGCACCAGACACTGAGAGATTCGCACCCCTAATGTTATCTATCACATTTAAACATGCAGTTCTTACTTATCATTATAGAAGAACCCACGAGCGACTGCATACGTTACGGCAGGGACGATGGGGAAACCTTTGAAGAGAAAGAAAACTGATCATGGCAACACATCAACAACTGGCACACCCGTTCACACTTTTGCAAAGAGCCTCAGAGACAAAAAACAAAACAGAACACATTTAGGTGTGTGTAGCAACAGAGGAAACCACAAATCCTTTGGAACGATGACACCTCAAAAGTAAAAAATAAGCTTGTTACTTCTTTGACTTAATCAGACGGTTGTTTTGGCTCTACATAAAATTATACATTGATGGTTTTAAGCCATAAATTGTGAACATTTAAAACTAGTGACTCACAGGTGAGTTTTAGTGATTTCAAAATAACACGTATAAGACACGCCTCATATTATGTTCAGGGATACTGTAATTAAAGCTGTATAAAACAAGAGCCTTTTGGAAGCATTGAATAATTTTGTTTTAATCCATAACATCTGATTGAATGTGGCTCCACAGAAAGCCTGGATGAGAGCTTTTTATGAAAAGCCCATTTATCAAAGGACATTCAGTTGTCAAGGAAACACCTTTGTGCTGAATTATGGAGAAAAATGGAACAGCAATTTTGCTAAAATACAGTTGCATGCTGCAAACGTGGATCAGCAAACTTTTAGACGTGTCATTTATTAAATAAAATGTGCTGAAATTTTGAAAATTAAAAAAATTAAAGATAATGTTGTGACTTTTAACATGTGAATTTGCCATTTTGATTCAGTCCTATTTTGTTTATTGTAAGACAGGATTTATAGCTCATTTTCATACACTCAACATTTAAAGATGTGAAGACACCACTGAAGCGACTATGAAATACTGTATGTAATTTACCCCATCCCAGGATGTAGTACCAGAAGAGCTGCTGTTCCTCTACAAAGACAGCCACGATGATGAGCGTGTGGAGGTAGATGCCCTCACACAGCATCCAGAAATAGTTGGAGGTAGACGTATACTGAGTCAGAACAGACAGAATCTTGCAGCTTACCTGAAGGTGAAAATCATAAGAGAGAAGAAACTAAAGAAATACACTTGCTTTTTTTTTTAAAACAAATTAAGTGTAAACTTTGAGAGCTGAAAACAGTAAAACTTAGCCGAAGAAGCTGGAACTGCAAAAAAAAAAAAAAGCCGAACAGACGCTAAAATGAGCAGAAGGCTAAAACTAAAACCACCAGATCAAGTAGCGAAAAAGTTAAAGCAGCAGAAACAAAACAGATGCTACGATTAGCTAAATTAAAGTAGCCAAACTCATGCCTGAACTCAAATTAGCTTAAACGTTAGCTATATGAGAAAAATAAATGCTAATATTAGCAAAACTTTAGCTTTTCTTCTTTCGGCTGCTCCGTTCTTCAGGGGTCACCACAGCAAACTAAACTGCACAAAGACTTTGCAATTATTTTTACTCCGGATGTCCTTCCTGATGCAACCACAGACCACCAAGCTACCACAGCCCTCTGTGTGGAGCAGAGAGCTGCTATCTAGGGCGCCTGCGGGAGCAAATGGTGGGGGTTAAGGGCCTTGCTCAAGGGCCCAGAGTGGGGCAGATGAGGGTGGAGGCAGGTGTGGGAGCTTCACCTATCCCACCCACATTTTGATGTTGGTACCGGGAGTTGAACTGGTGATCTTCTGATCACAGGTCCAACTTCTCTATCCTCTGCACCACTCCCTTAAAAGAGGCTAAAATTAAAGCACCAAAACTAAAATCAGTAAAGCAGCAGCTACAATGACCAAACAAATAAATAAAATAAACTTAACAAGAGTAACAGAATTCAATCTAAAAGTAGCAACAACAATATATTCTTATAATAGGTCACTTTTTTTGTTGTTGTTGCTACTTTTAGATTGAATTCTGTTATGATTTTAAGAACAATATTTTTGAGGGAATTGAATGTACCCCAGTAATTCCAAGGTGATTTATTAAAAAATAAATAAATAAAAAGAAGTTAACCAAAAGTCATAATTAGGCCTGTCGCGATAAACAATAAATCAATTAATCGCATGATAAATGAAAATTATTGACCTCATTTTCATTTATCTGCTTTATCGTTTCTTCAAGTCTCTCTCTTTCTACTGGACACTGGATGAAAAAAGGCTCAACCCCGGTGCTCATCGTTGACCCCTCCCTTTCTCTTTAAAATCTGTTTTAACCACCCAAAATCACGTTTTTGGATTGTTAAAAGCAGCTAAACTGAGAAGCTAAGCTACGAGCTAAGCTAACAAGGCCAATCTTGGGAAAAAACGTCTGTCTTGTCGAAGCTCCATAATTCATGGATGCCTTTGTGTAAAAAGTTGTTTTTGTCTGCAAAAAGCAGCTGAGAACTTGTTTACAGATTTTTTTAAATTAAAAGCTTTGTGTGAGAAATGCTATGCTAAAGAGCTCAAACCACACCGAGCATCCGCCATTTTGAGAACAAAAAAATAAAAAATAAATGAAAAGAGAGACAGCCCATGTCACATCAAGGGGCCTCCCTCCCATATTTCTTAAAGATACACACTGCTCGCTCCCTCACTATCCATCCTTTGGTTCAAACAGTCTTATACTGCCATCCGGTGGTCAAAAAAGGTACTACACTCAAAATAAAATTAACCCATTTTCTTAAATTTGACAATAATTACTAATTATTGTCAAATTTCAAACAATATTGTTTATCGCAATAATTTCTGAGACAATTAATTGCCCGGCAAAATGTGTTATCGTGACAGGCCTACCCGGTAGTCATCGTACACTATTCCCAATCAAACTGTTTTGCTGTCTGAAGGAATAAAGTAGCACAAAGTATGTGGAAGTAGTTTGACTGAGAACAAACAGAAGAGGCTAAGGACAGGAAAACTAAACTTCCAGTAAATGCTAACTCAGCATTCACACAGTTACTGTATTTACAGTTTGAGTATGGCAACACAAAAATCTATCAAATATTTTGCCTTAAGGAGATTCCAATAAACTACAATGAAAACATCAGAACACAAAGGCTCACAGGGTTGCTGGAGCTTATGGTTTTGTTGTTGGCCACAGTGACTGAAAGCCACATTATGGTGACGATAGAGTTCAAGATGAAGGACAGGAACGTGTTCTTGTGGAGGGAGATCCTCTGGCAGCTAAGGCTGCTGTAACACACAGAAATAAATAAACATCAGCAGGCATCAATTTAACTCTGCACTGTTTGAATATCAGCTGCCTTTAGCTGCTTTAAAAGTATTTACAGAAATGTTTGCTGAAAATGTATACCTAAATATTATTGCATACGCTGAGAAATTCTCTCTTGACTCACTTCAGAAAAGAAAAGATGATCAGACTGATGATCAAGGAGATAATAGAAAGACCATGACCCACCATCGCCAGGTAGTAGATACTCAACGCAAACTGCAGGAAAAAAACAAACAAATCTTTGATTATGATAAATAAAATGATCCTCTATTATTGGTCATTTTTAGATTGGCCTACCAATAGACCATAGACTTAAGTTAAAAGACAAAGTTGTTATAATCTTAAGGGGACAGAGATGTTTGTAAAACCACAATTCAGAACCAGTTTGAAGGGACGTTCTACCTCAATCCAGGGAATTAGATTATGGAATGGCTTGGAGAATGTAGTTAAAAATGCCAAGTCAATGTTTACATTTAAAAAAATGATCAAAACAAATGTGTTAAAAAAATATATGTGAAATAACGTAATGTGTATTGTATTAGTTAGAAAATTAGAAAGAGTTAGTCATTTTGTACTGTTGGTTGAAGAATATTATTGTTTAACCTGATTGTTGGAAAAAGTTGGTTGAAGATTATTATTGTTTACATGGTTTGACTACTGTTGTTTAATCTGATTGTTGGAGATAAGGAGCAGATATAATAAGATTTATTCTTCTTTCTGCTACCTTTCATTTTTTTACATTTTGTACACTATCATTATGAGATTGTCTTGTATTGCTTCTTTTGTAAAAAAATGAACACATTTAATAAACACAAACATAAACATTTTGGGCAGCACGGTGGCTCAGTTGGTAGCTCTGTTGTCTCTTAGTGAGAAGATCGTTGGTACAAATTCCAGCTGGGAACCTTTCTGGGTGAAGTTTGCATGTTCTCTCTGTGCACACGTGGGTTTTCTCTGGGTACAGTACTCCAGTTTCCTCCCACAAACCAAAGACATGTATGTTAGACTGACTGGTAACTCTAAATTGTCTGTCGGTGTGAGTGAGAGAGTGAATGGTTGTTTGTCTCTATGTGTCCCTGTGATGGACAGAAGAACCGTCACGTGTCCCCCACCTCTCCCACAGTGACTGCTAGATATGGGCACCAGTGACCCCCCCAAGCCCCAAAAAAGAAGAAATGTGTAAAGATGGATGGATATTGTACATTTTATTTATTTACCGGTACTAAAGGCATTAAAGGGATAGAAAAGCTCAGCAGAAGCAGAAAACATAAAAACAATACAAAGTATTTTGTCTCTAAATGTAAATGAACTGAAAAATATATTCATTAGACCAACTCTGTATTTTATTGCACCCTATTTTAAAAAAACAACAACAAAAAACAGCAAAGGCCAGTGGTGGGATGTAACTAGGTACAAGTACTTCATTACTGTGCTTAAGTACATTTTTCATTTATCTGTATTTACTTGAGTTAAACGTGGTTACTTTCTTCTTTTACAGTACTCCACTACATTTTACATTAAGTGTACTTTCTACTACACTACATTTCTATAATGCGTTGAGTTACACGTTACATTCATGTTGCAGTTTTTTGATTTGTTCGTTAGTTTGAAAGTAACCAATGGCGAGAAGGGAGTTGGTCCATTGAATCACTGCAAAGTGGGCAGGTAACAGTAGACCCACCTTCAAGAAGAGCTGGACCAATGACACATGTTAGTACAAAGTATATACGTCATTGAGCTGGGTGCACCCACAGCACCGCTAACACACCCAAAATGGATTCCACCTCGGACAGTCAGCCAGAAGATACGCACCACCCATGGCCTTATTGAAAGACTATTGAAAGACTAATGAAATATTATTGAAAGACTATTGAAAGACTATTGAAAGACTAATGAAATATTATTGAAAGACTATTGAAAGACTATTGAAAGACTAATGAAATATTATTGAAAGACTATTGAAATATTATTGAAAGACTATTGAAAGACTAATGAAATATTATTGAAAGACTATTGAAAGACTAATTAAATATTATTGAAAGACTATTGAAAGACTATTGAAAGACTAATGAAATATTATTGAAAGACTATTGAAAGACGTATTTGAAAGACTATTGAAATATTATT
>JBBPBX010048202.1:0-25850 GCA_038048925.1 Garcialebias charrua | reverse complement strand
AATTCAAAATGCTCGCCTCACCTAATTAGCTTGATTAATTCAAGATAGTATAGATGTAAACAAGCTAATTACGTGAGGTGACCATTTTAAATTAAACAAGCTAATTAGGTGAGATGGCCATTTTGAATTATTTAGGCTAATTTGGTCATCAAAGCCCCTCCACCTCAGAACAGAAAGTTTCTTTTTTTATTGGAAGGCTCCCTCTCTGACACCCTTGAACTAATCAGGATGATCCTTGGTTAGGATCCTTGGTGTACTTAATATGTGGGGGAGTGGAAATTTATCAAAAAGTTGCATTTTCATATATGTTAAAGGGGCGTGGCCAGGCCTCAAAGTTTGGCTTATCGCTATAAATTTAAAAATGCTTCAACTTTCACAATGAAAAACAGAATTCATTCATCGTCAGAATTCATCGTCATACATTTGGCTCTAAATTCCACAGATTTGAACCGAAGTCCATCAAAATAACTACGATCGATCATTATCCACCACTACAACAGGCTTAGATGATAGGTGGCCAATACCTTGCACCGCGCCACCTATATTATTACTACTATTATTATTGGAAGAAGCAGGTTTTAAACAGATGCTTAATGTGATTTTCAAATGTAAGATGAGAGTCCATTTTTATTCCGAGATTTGTAACAGAGGTGGAGAGGGGGATGTCTTGTCCAGAGAAGGAGATTGTTGTTAAAGTTGATGTTTGTATCTGGTGAGGGGTGCCAATCAGTATGGCCTCAGTCTTGGAGCAGTTTAATTGAAGAAAGTTCTGATTCATCCATGCCCTTATTTCCTCCAGGCAGGTAGAGAGGGCAGTGAGTGAAGATGGAGATGGGGATGATGAGGATGCTCCAGTCCTGATGTAAAGCTGTGTATCGTCGGCATAGCAGTGAAAAGAAATGTTGAACTGATTAATAATTTGACCTAAAGGCAGCATGTAAAGGGAAAACAGCAGGGGCCCCAGAACTGACCCTTGAGGGACACCACAGGAGACACCGACTGTCTGGGAAGTGGCATTGCCAAGACTAACACATTCCAGCCTATTGGAGAGGAAAGATTTGAACCAGTCCAGGACAGTGTCACAGAGACCGACCTCCACATGAAGACGGTGGAGGAGGATACTATGGTCCACAGTGTCGAAGGCTGCAGTGAGGTCAAGGAGGACAAGGATGGAGAACCAGTGTCAGCAGCCATGAGGACATCATTGGTAACTCTCAGCAATGCAGTCTCAGTACTGTGAGCTACTCTGAATCCAGACTGGAACTTCTCATACAGAGAGTGTTGCTGTAGGTGGTCCTGCAGCTGAGCAGCAACTGCTTTTTCCAGCACTTTATACAGAAATGGGAGGTGGGAAATTGGGTGGTAATTAGAAAAAATGTCAGGATACAAATTAGATTTTTTTCAGAAGAGGCCTAATGATGGCAGTTTTTAGAGGCAGTGGAACATGACTTTGGTTTGGACTTGTTCCTGTTTAAAGTGCTTTATAAATAAAATGGTATGGTATGGTATGGTATGACCAGATTGTAGAGACTTATTTATTATTTGTGTGATTAATGGGCTAATTGAAGAGTGATTGGATTTTATGAGAGACGAGGGGAAGGGATCCAGGGCGCAGGATGAAGGCTTCATTTTCTTGATGATGGACTCCACCTCACTCTGAACAACTTCATCAAAGCTGCTCAGGGACCCAGAATGCAGACGGGTAGATGGCACACGAAGATCAGGGAGGTTGTGAAGCTGAGATCTGATAGTGTCAACTTTGTTTTTAAATGATGAAAGGAACAGGTTGCATTTTTGAACAGATTCCTCAGGAGTTTGTTTAATGGGATTAAGCAGATGAGTTATTGTGGAGAAGAGCTGTTTAGAGTTTCCAGGGCAGGTGTTGATGATGTTGGAATAATATTTGTAGTGTGCTTCTTTAAGAGAATAGGCGTACGCTTTCTGATGTTCTTTGTATGCCTACTTATGTATAGAGAGACCAGATGATTTTACACGTCTCTCAAAAGCACGGCCAGTTGCCTTCATCCTGCGTAGCTCACCAGTGTACCAGGGGACTGAACGGGAGAAAGACACCAGTCTTGTCTTCAAGGGAAGATGTAGGTCCAGAAGCTCTTGGAGAGATTGGTTGTAGTAATCCACAGAGTCATTTGCAGATGAATGATTGACAGCGGTCAGGGCGTGTAGATCAGTGGACAGAACATCAGGGGAAATGTTTTTAAAGTCACGGAACTGGATAGGTTGTTTTGGGTTTGAAGCAGGCAAAGTTGAAGGCACTTCCAGAGAGATGACACTGTGGTCCGAGACACCCAGGTCATATACAGATAAGTTATTGATGAGTACAGTGTCTGTACTCACCAAATCCAGAGTATGCCCCCTGTTGTGCGTAGGGGCATCCACATGTTGGGTGAGATTGAGAGAGTCCAAACGACTTAAAATCTGTTGCCAGAGGGGAAGAGGAATTGTCCACGTGGATATTTAAATCGCCAAGAAAAATAGTTTTCACAGGGGAGGTGCGGAAAAAAGTGAGGAGGTCATGCATCTCTGATTAAATGAAACATGCAGTTTGGGAGGTCTATAAATCGATATAACGTTTATCAGGAGTGGGGCTTTGAGGTTGAAGGCCAAACTTTCAAAAGAGGAAAAGTCCTGAGAAGCCAGTTGTGACCATTTTAAATTATTCCGGTAGATTACAGCCAGACCACCACCGCGGCCAGTACTACGGGCTCTCTGCAGATAACTGTATCCATAGGGACAAGCTTCATTTAGAGAACTGTACACATCTGGTTGATGCCATGTTTCTGTAAGACACATGAGGTCCAAGTTGTTCTTCAGAATGTGATCATGAATTAAACATGATTTGTTGGATAGTGACTGCACATTGAAAAGTTCTAATTTAATACCAGTTGGTGTAGAAGCCTTTTGAACTGGTTTAAGCAGACTGAAGTCCACTCCACGTTTTCTTAGCCACTTCGTGTACTGTGGACTACAAGGGACTACAGATGCAGCGTTCTGATGATGTAATCGAGGTGCGACACGTCTCTTGGACCAGATACACTGGATCGATTCAGAGCCAGCTTGCCCAGAATAAATGGATATCTTCCGAGAGGTTCTGTGGATGTAACTATGTCTACGCAGAAGTCCCAGTTGTTTGATGGTGGAAACAGAAGGTGGAATGGAGCAGCTGTTAAGTCCAAGCAGCTGCAAAGCGGAGTATGTCAACATCGCGCCCGCCAAGCCAGGGGAAGCTAGCACAGAGCTAGCCGCTAACAGCAGACCTACAGCTCCGAAAGAGATAACCAAGAAGCAGTGAGATGTAACTTAGTTGAGCATATCTTGAAGGGGAGCACAGGAGAAAGTCCAGAACAGTCCAGATGACACAGGAAGTTGACAGGCAGTAGGTAAGTGAAACAATAATTACAGCTACGTAGTTCTTGAAGCAAGTTCGTGCTGGAGTTTGACAGGAGGTAGACAGCCCAAAGTCCGGTTAGGAAGTGCTAACTAAGCTGTCCCTAAAGTCCTTATTAAAAAAACCACTGAACAAAATAAGTCCAGATAAATGTCCAAAAAAAATGTCCAAAAAGAAAATAGCAACAGTAAAATAACTTTTTAGCGTGGAGAAGCGGCGACATCACGCCATCACGCCAGCGTCCTCTCCAGCGTCCTCTCCAGCTGTGCACAGCTTTGCTTCCTTTGTTCCCCAGTCAGGAGTCGGACATATCTGTGCCGTCAGTACAGCACCATTTCCGACACTGTCGGCATATCTTGCGCCAGGCTAAGGCAGCGCTTCTCCGCACGGCCGCCCAAAATAAGAAGTTTGCGGACTGCCACCGATCTTCTGCGCCCTCCTATCAGGTGGGTCAGAGGGTTTGGCTCCCACCAGGAACATCACCCTGAAGGACACCCCGAGGAAGTTGGCGCCTCGATTCATCGGGCCTTTCCCTATACTCCAGATCATCAACCCCTCGGCGGTGTGTTCAGCTACCCATTTCCATGAGGATTCATCCGATGTTTCACGTGTCCCAGGTCAAGCCCGTTTCTGAGAGTCCTTTGTGCCCTCCTGCCAGCCTCCCTCCGCCCGCTTGTCTCATCGACAACCATCCGGCTTTCACCGTCCGTGCCATTTTGGATGTGCGCCGTCGTGGGAGAGGTTTCCATTATCTTGTGGACTGGTAGGGATATGGCCCTGAGGAGCGGTCATGGATTCATCGCTCCTTCATCCTGGACCCCAGTCTGATCACCACCTTCTTCAGGACTCACCCGGAGAAGCGCATCGGGGCTCCTGGAGGCACCCCTTGAGGGGAGGTACTGTAAGAGTGGCACTTGCTACAGCTCCAAGATGGCCGCCAATCATCCACAGCTGACGGTCATCCACCTGACGATCTCCACCTATACAGTACTTAAGGTTGCAGTGAAGTTCCACTCTTCGCTGGAGCATTTTATGCCTACACACGGTATTTATGCTTCTAGCCAGTTTGTGAGTATATTGAGAGAAACTTACCTTGTTCTTGTTGTGTTCTCAGTCCTCGTGATCCTCAAGATTCTCCTGGTTCCAGCTCTCTGCTCGTCATGTCTTGCACTCCAGCCACTTGCTTGCCTCACTCGCCCTCTGGGATTCATCTCAAGGAGTTATGATTCTCTGGCACAATCATCCTCCTTTTTTCATCCGTAAGGAAAACATCAAACAAACAGAATCGATTATTCTGAAATAACTTTCTGGTCAAGCCCATCTGACTGTCGGAAATCCAGAGGATCCCTGTATATTTGTAAATAGATATTTGAACTGTAAATAATAAACACTGTTACTTTTGCACCTCTTCATCTAGTGTTGTTCTGGGTCTCGTTACCAACTGGGTTACCCTTTGAGATCATAACAACATCTAAGTATAGGTAAATCAGCAAACTGACCTCTTTGCCTATATTATTACAACACTGTCAACACTTTGCTGCTTTTAGCCTTCCTTCAGATGCTTTACGCTTTTAGCTAGCAGAATTTAATATCTTGCTATGTTTATTTTGCACTCCTTTTAACCTTTAACTAGAGTTCAACTTCTTTTAGCATCAACACTTTGGTTTTGTCTTCTTCAGATAATTTCAGCAAAGCCATTCAGTATTTAACATTCTTAAGGTGTTTTAGCAGAAAATAAAGTTTCTCCAAAGTTTCTTTCGTTGTCTCCTGTAGTGGAGTGAAGAAATGGAAAAGGTAAATACAGTAACCTGATGCATGCTCAATAATCCAGGTAGAAAAATCTAAAAAAAAGCTAAGTCTGGTCCTCTGGACATTCAAAAAAAAAGAAAAAAAATGAGAAAAAAAATTGTAGAAATGTTTCGTCTTTCGGCCGAAAGACTTCCTCACTCTGAGATGCTGTGTTCAGCTCAGTCTTATAAATAGCGCCCTCTCACAGAGGATCAACCAGTTGGCTGATGACAGCCGAAACCAGATGCTCACATGATCAAGGAGGACCATCCACCTAACGATGGATCGTTAGCACCCTGATGGTTGTTTGCTGTTCACAGAGGGCTGAGTGATACTAGCAATAACAGCATTGTAAGTGGGGGACAGTTGAACCCGGAGGCCTCCACCTCTGTTGAATGATGGGCGGTTTCTTTTCACAAAGATGGCCTCCTTTACTCCTCTCTCAAACCATTGTTCCTCTCTATCAAGGATGTGAACATCTTCATCCCTGAAAGAGTGACCGCTGGCCTGGAGATGAGTGTAGACCACAGAGTCCTGACCTGATGATGTTGATCTTCTGTGCTGGGCCATCCTTTTGGCCAGTGGCTGTTTAGTTTCCCCGATATAATACTGATCACAGCCCTCCTGACACTGAACAGCATACACAATATTACTCTGTTTGTGCCAGGGGACTGGATCTATGGAGGTAAATATAGTAAGTAATTAAATCGCTCCCTCCACACGCCATGATCCATCAGGCTGTGCTGCCTCACACAAGCAATAAAATAAAAATACCTCTAGTCTTATCCACAGTGTAATTCCTACCCACTTCAATATTTTGCACCAAGATCAATAAGGTTTACTTTAATTCTCTGTTCAGTTCCAGTCCAGAAAAACAGTAATCTTCAAAACTACAAAATTAACTATTTAAGCTGGTGAAGATTCTCAGTCGTCCAGGACATGATAAAATAAAAAAACGTGTTCAATACAGAAACAACCGGACTTTATTTGTAACATTTGAAATGTTTTCTGTTACGAATAAAGTCCGGTTGTTTCTGTATTGAACGCCTTTTTTTATTTTTAACAATTTAAACCCCTCAGAGACGAGGACATCAGGGTCCCGCAGCTGAAACATGAAAGAAAATAAGTTTCTAAACTCTGAACATAATTTTCAGTAAACATCCCACAAAGTTCTGCTTATTTCTTCCATATTGATAACACAACAGTTCTTATGGAACTGTGTCAAAAGTATTGGATCAGACCATTTTAACCTCTTTAGATACTTTGATTGAACCATTTTGACACCTGAGGTGACAACTGATAAGTGAACAGCTGAAAGCAAAAGAAGCAATTTAGTAACACGATTTCTAGGATTAAAAAATACATTTGTAGTTAAGTAATATCTATTATGACTTCTTAATGTGTAAATGAATTAAATTAGATTTCTTTCTTAACAATGCTTAGCTCTTGACTGATTTAACTAAAGCTGAATGATGGTCATCAGTATTTCCAGTCTCCCTGGTATTGCGGGCACACCATTATTTTTTATTTTATTTTATTGTTGTAGTTTTGTTTGGTTTATTTTAAACTGAACTGCAGCAAGGAGGCTGCAGAACTGAGTTTGCTACTGAAATTCCAGTTTTACTGTCTGAAATGATTGTGCAAAACATAATTTGCTCCATAAGTGTGACCAAACAGCAGAGACAGTCATACTTTGTGAACCGTCAATCCCTGACAAAAGATTTATTAGCATTGTTAATATTTTCACTCGAGCCCTTGAGATGATTGTCCAAGTTACATAAGCATGTTGAATGATGGTCAAACATTTGAGTAAGATAAAAAAGCTCTTCAAGCCATGAGTCCAGCTGTAAGCTGTTTGTATTCCATCAGTCAGCTCCCACACTTTTTCCAGTTGGAGCCAAATACACACGTGTTGTCAAATACTAGAAGGTGATTAAAGGACTTGGAGCAGAACCAGTTTACTGCTCAGAGTTGACCATGATGAGATCCAAGCACACTATTTTTGTGTGTGTAAAAACCTGGTGGCTAAACCAATCAGCAGTTCAGTTGTTTATAATGTGATCAAACTGGTTTTTACAAATTAATTGGAAACAAAACCATTTGCTGCTTTTTATATTTTATACATCCATCCATCTAATTCATGTTCAACTTTGAGGGAGCAGGGCAACTGGAGGTGCATAGCTACAGGGTAAAAAAACTTAGTTTTGGGGAAAGGTGTGATAAATTGGGGGGTCAACTTGCAGGACTCCACCCGTAGGAGAAGGTCTCTGGTGGAGAGCCAGACCTTGTGGCCCACTTTATACTCTGGTTGAGGGGACTGGCGTTTGTTGGCCCCCTGACGTAGGTGGAATTGGACTTGAGGAGGGTCCTTCTGGCATTCATCCAGGTGTGTAGGCATCGCATGCCTACTAGATGGGCTGACGGGATGAGAGCCTCTCTCCCCTGGACAGAAAATAAGGGTGGTTGAAAAACAAAAACAATGTAAACAGGGAAAAACCTGAAGCAGATGAGGGAAGGGTGCTGATGGCATGCTCCACCCAGGGGAGATTGGATGACCATTTACTGGGGTCTCCATCACAAAGCAGACACAGCTTGGTCTCCACCTCCTGGTTAACCCTCTCAGATTGGCCATTGGACTGTGGGTAGATACTTGAGGAGAGACTGATGGAGATGCCCAAGAGACTACAAAACTCCTTCCAAAACTTTGAGATAAATTGGGGCCCGCTATCTGAAACAATATCATTGGGGATGCCGTGCAGTCTAAAAACTTCTCTAGCCATGATATTGCTTATTTCTTTGGCGGAAGGGAGTTTGGGAAGAGGGATGAGATGAACCATTTTGAAGAAATGGTCAACCACTGTGAGAATGATGATCTTCTGATGGCTCATGGATTTGGTTTGTAGTGACTCGATAGCCATCTGGACTAGCATTGAGTCCCTAGTGGGGGAATATGTAACATAATGCTGCACTGTTCTAACTATGACTCTGGAACGAGTTACCTCTGCTCATCAGACAGGCCCCCTCCCTCTTGGTGTTCAAATCCTGTCTGAAGACCCATTACTATTCTTTCGCTTTCAACACCAGCTGATCTGTGTTTGGTCGTTTTATTTGTGATCTGCAATGTTCATATGTCTATTTTTGTACTTCATTGTTGTGTGTTGCCTGTTGTTTGTTTGTTTGTACAGCACTTTAGTTGGCCTTGTCGCTAACACTGGGCACCATGAAAAATGAGGGAGCCACTACAACTTCAAATGTTTAAACATAAAATGTCTTTCGGAAATGTTGTGATGGGCACATCTCCTACCGTGAGCAGGCAGTTGGACGAACACACAATCAGAATTGGACAGGAGAGGGAGAGCTTTTTCCTGGGGGCTTTGAGGTCCTGTTTTTCCTGAAACACAAAGACATATTTCTGTTGGCATGTGATTCACAGTGATTCACGCATTCATTACATCTAGGCTTGATTACTGCAACTCACTTCTGTTTGGCGTCAGTCAAGCCACCATTGCACGATTACAACTGGTTCAGAACGCAGCTGCCCGATTTTTAACCAGCACACGCAAAAGAGAGCACATTACACCAGTCTTGGCCTCCCTTCACTGGCTACCGGTTCATCTTCGAATCCAATTCAAAATTCTCATGTATGTCTACAAATCGCTGAACAGTCTCGCCCCCGCCTATCTCTCGGATCTGATACACCCATATGTCCCTCCACGTGCTTTGAGGTCAGAGGATCAGGTACTCTTAATAGTTCCAGAAACTCGCCTTAAGCGCAGGGGTGACAGGGCGTTCTCTGTAGCAGGCCCAAGACTCTGGAACGAGTTACCGCTGCTCATCAAACAGGCCCCCTCCCTCTCGGTTTTCAAATCCCGGTTAAAAACTCACTACTACTCCATTGCTTTCAATGCCAGCTGATTTGTATTGGATCGTTTTATTTATGATCTGCAATGTTTTTATGTTTTTCGTGTTGTACTTCATTGTCTGTGTTACCTGTTGCGTGTTTGTTTGTCCAGCACTTTGGTGTGGACTTGTTCCTGTTTAAAGTGCTTTATAAATAAAATGGTATGGTATGGTATGGTATGATGAATCATATTTTAAGATTGTGGAATATAAGCCAGATAAACAAATAAAATAAAGAGAGAACCTGTAAAACTATCATGTTAAATGTGACGCGGTTGAAAATTTGGGTGCACTAACTGTGCTGGTGAACCAAAAAAAGTTAAGAAACACCAGTGCAATCAGTGCAAGAAGTTAGTGTAGAACCATGGAAAAAAATGTATCAATTAAAAAAATGATTTTGAGTAAGATATTTCCAGCAACCTGCAAAGATTTTGTTTCTTTCCACCTTGAAAACTTTAATATCCAAATACTATGTTAGGTTTATTCTTTAAAAAATAATAACACCAATTTCTCATTAACATTCAAATAATAATGCATTATTGTAATTAAAAAGATAAATTAATCTACATTTCTGGAAATGTTTGAATTATCAGAATAATCCAGGTTATCAATATTATACTTTTGATAACAATTTACCTTTGTCCACGAGAGGAAGACCTCGACCTCCAACGCCGCCTCTGAGAAAGGGACTGTCTTGGCCAGGTCTGACTGATCTGTTTAAAGCATGCAACAGCAAAATTGGTACACATCGCATCGTGAGTTAGATGAATTGTTACATCTCTAATTTTGATCATATTTAAATTAAATACCTTTGATCATTAGAAAGAGACTCAGAGGGACTCCTGCTACCATTGCATCCCAAGATTTGAGATTGAGTGCTTGAAGGGATGTCCATCGGGGTTCTTTCTGCATTTTAGAGGGTTTAAACATAAGTGTTAATATGTCAAAAATGTAAATTACTTTACACAAGGTTTCCAAGTACCCCAAGATGATAGTTGTGCAATATTTACCTGACTGTGCATTCATCCTTTTAGGAGGAGTTGGAAGAGCAAAGTCATCTATAATAAAACAGTCAACAGTAAAAAATAAATTAAAATAAAAGTGATTTTACATCTATAGTAAGTAATTAGCCTGTTACTGATATGGTGGTGATTGAAATACTACATAGATTTGTTCTTAAAAAAAGAAATAAAAGTTACATGGATTAGCTTATTATGTGCAGGATGTGGCTTATTTTTATTGTGAAATATGTAACAAAAAGTGTAAGTGACTTAGCTGTGCGTTTGCAGTAAGAACAATTGCATACCTCCAATGATTCTAGAATTGTCAGCCCACCTTGTGTGACATGACCCACCACCAAGGTATAACTATCCTCTTTTGATGTGGTATACCCCCAAATTAATCAGTGGTGAAAAAAAATTTAACATACCCTCACAAGGAAAAACATTTCTAGACTTCTTGGTAGCTTTTTGACCTAAAATAAATAAAAAAATATACATGCTGTAAGACAGTAGTCATATTTTGAACAAACTATACCTGTGAAGGAAATTTTGTGACCGATTGTCAGATGCAGTTTTGTATTTCATACTTTTTGATCATTGCAGCCATAACGTTAAAACAGAGAATTGGTGTGTCTTATCATACGAGGCCTTTCCGTGTGCATAACAAAGTTGGTTACGTTCTAATGTCTGATGCAAACGGTACCACCTTCAGGGATGCAACCACGAAGTCAGGTTGATTCATCATTATTGCAGAAGAGGTTTTCTGGGAGTTCTTGAGTTTGCAGCTCTGAGAGAGCCTGGAACACCTTACGCCCTGTTTTGTCTTGCTTTTCCGATAAGGCCAAGGGTTTTTTTACACTGAGGCCTGATGCTGCCTGGCTTTGGCTGGCTTTGGCTCACTGTTTGGCTTTGCAGTTCCACAAAATAATGCAACAATAAACGGCTCTAACTTTTTCACACTGCAGAGAATGGGCAAAATTTGTACATTTGATGATTTAAATAATGGTACACCATCTACATTGAAATTTAGCTGTATCTCATTTTCTGTTGAAAAAAAATTGGGATACTATGAGCACATTTTCAGAAGTCCCGTCTCCACACCAAAGTAGAGGAACTGGCCACCACATAGATCTGTGACGTCTATTTCACTGGGATTTCCTAACAGGGTTCTGGCATCTTTTGGTAGCCGGTGTCCATGTTTGCGTAGCACCAATAGCAGCTCATCTACTGATGTGTGTGTCACCTTATTCTTTACAGCCCATTTAACCAAATCACTTCTCAGATCACTTGGTTCCTCCTCGGACAAAGTTCCAATTTCTACATCACTTTCACTATCACTGTTTGGCAGGAGGCAATCATCTTGATAGTCATCTTCTCCTGTATCAGGTTGGTTAATATCTGTATGTCTATTGGGTTATCAGCAAAAGAAAGTTCTGGGTTCTCATTTGAGGGACCTGGATTCTCTTTTGATGGGTCTGGATTCTCTTCTGAGTCACTAGACTCCACCAATGCACGTAAATGTGCATTTAGTCATCTCCATTTTTTGTGATACATCTGGGAGTGAAATAAAAACCAACAATATTTCTAAGCCTAAATGTTTTATAAATAGAAACATTACATTTTAAAATAAGAAGTGAAAACAGTCAATCATTTTTAAACATATTTCAAATTAACCTGTCTAATTTTTTCAAAAATGTAAAAAAATTTTTTTTACAGGGTTACAATACTTTCAGATCAAAATGGATGGCTGGGTTAGGTTTGGAGACAACTCACCACTGAAGGCGACTTGGGTTGTGTTCTTCCAAATCTGTGGA
Source organism: Garcialebias charrua (assembly GCA_038048925.1). Classification (NCBI taxonomy): domain Eukaryota; kingdom Metazoa; phylum Chordata; class Actinopteri; order Cyprinodontiformes; family Rivulidae; genus Garcialebias; species Garcialebias charrua. The sequence continues at coordinate 13,941 of JBBPBX010048202.1, read as the reverse complement.
AAAGAGCAAGGACAGGAATGTGAAATCTCAACCTTATTTTAAAAGTTTGTGGATGGAATGTGTGTCAATATACCACATTCACCAACAGAGACATTGAACATTCTTGTTTAGACAAATACCCATGAAGCAGGTGTGAAATGTGCTGGGTGACTTTGGGCCTCTGCACATTCTCCATCAGCAGTAGATTAATATTACCCCTCTGCTTAGTTCATGTAACATTAACATTTATCTTTGTGTGACCATAGCCAATGCTGACAGATATAAGAGGGGGAAATGTTTTTTTTAAGCACATGATTAAAAAAAGTCATTAATGATAGGCAGTATAGGGGATAATTAAGTTTTATCGTTAAATGTTAAACATATTTCTGAGACATTTTAGGCTTAGTTGCCTAACAGAGCAGACAAAAACATTAAACTCCAGCTCTTTTTTTCCAACCACCTCATTTAGCAGACCATCACAACAGTCCAGTCTTAGCATGGGATAGCTAGCTAGCTAGCCTGCGTTAACACTGGACTGCTAGTCTCCTACATGCGTTCCGCTCCGGTCCGACCTCCGTAGCAAATACGCACTCATTATAATCAATGAGACTGTTTACATTGGCTCCGCACTGCGGCGGTGAGTCGCCGTGCGGAGCCAGTGTAGCTAGCTCGGACGGTAGCTTGCAGTCCGAGCTAGCTAGATAGCTAGCTCGAAAAAATCGGCTCAAAATATACAGCTCGAAAATATTGGCATAGCTAGTGAGCCGTTGGTAAATTTTGCTGTTGACTGTACGCCCCAAAATAATCGTTCAAAGTTTGTCACGGGTTTATTAACTAATGTGATTTACAAAACTTTACTTACCGTTGTTGTAGCTAAATTCAGCCCGCGCAAAGTCTCTGTGACGATAACGAATCCACTTCACGCATGCGCACACCGTTCTTCTTCTTCTTCTTCTTCTTCTTCTTCTGTGAGGTTTTACGGCAGTTTACAACCTTCCGGTGTATTACCGCATTCCATTGGATATAATGCGCACACCGTTCACCATACAAAAAAAAGAAGAAGAAAAAAAAGTTCCGAAAAGACGCCGGGAGAAAATAAAAAGGGTTGAAGAACTGAAACATTAGATTCATAGTTGAGGTTTCAACATTGCATCATTATTTATGTGTCAACACTTTTCCAACGGTTAATTAATCAACATTGATTGGATGTTGGAACAAGGTTATTTTTCAACTAACATAAATTACAAAAACATAACTAAATAAATATGTGAAATGAACCTGCATTATTTGTCTATTTAATATAAACTGCACAATAGGAATGTTTATGTAGTATTCAGCCTTGGAAAAAAATACAATGTAGAAAATGTTAATGAACATGAATGTTAAAGAAATTGTAATAGGACAATGGAGTCTGTCCAAAATTAAACAGAACCTGTATAAAAAATAGAATGTTTAATACTTTGAGTGGGCATGCTGATCAAAGAAGCAGATTTGTCTTAATTCAAGTTAGTTTGTTATCTTGAAACAAGATTTTTCACATTTTACAAACCTCACGACATTGCAAATGTTAATGAAATGTCAAAAAAGCTTGTTTCAAATAAGAAATGACTCAAAACAAGATATTTTCAAGACTTTTTGCCTTATCAAGATTTTCAAGATGCATTGTCTCAAAACAAGTTGTTATGTCTTACTTAGATAGATGTTTTTGACTTGTATTAAGTGTGATAAGAGGTTTTGACTAGAAATTAGAAAATTAGACTTGTTAAGATTTTACGTTTTTGCAGTGTATGGTATGACCGCTGACCCTTATTCATCATCCAGACTCACCATGATTTGTTTTATAAAGTTACATTTGACTTCAAAAATGTCTGATGTTTTCCCACACATGTCCTGTCCTTGGACACAGAATCAGCTACAGTGTGAGTAATGTTTATATTATTTCTTCCTATGTTTCCAAGAAAGAAAAACAAATTAATGAGGTTTGTTTTATTTGATAAACAAGTGTGAACATGAATAATTTTGATTGTTGTTCTCAATAATTACAATGGAATCATATGAAATTTACAATGTGATAAAAATGTTACAATTGTTAGAAGTAAATAGCTGCAGAAGATGAAGCTTTTTTCCACTGCAAGATTCATGTTCTTGGCTTGAAGTCCAAACGTGCAGAAGTTACCGATGGACGGCGTACCTTCTCATCAGCTGTTGCCCTCAGACCCCTAAAGCTGTCTGTGATGGTCAGCTACCTTGGGCAGTTTCCGGCGAGTCCTCCTCATGGTGTCCCTGATCTGATCCACCAGAGAACCCCAGACAGACGAGTGACCTGGTGCCTCCAACACTGGCCCGGTAAGGAGCAGAAACCTGGTGACATGTCTTGGTCTGGTTATGCTCATTTAAGCTGATGCAACTTTGTAAGGCATTTCCTGGCTTGCAGTGATGATAAATGACTATCTGATCAGATTAAATAACTTCAACCAAAATCCAAAGTAAACTATTTGTTAAAAAAAGTCGAACTTTGTCTAAATTCATGCACTTATAAAACTGAAATGATTCCTACTCAAAGAGTCAATTTTGCCTATGATTAGAAAAGAATTAAGCCTTAATTTATTCATTATTGTTTATTTATTATTGTTGGTGATTTTTAGTTTGAATATTTTTGTATTAAAACTTCAAAACAACCTTGTTCTCTTCATTCGGATGAATATTCATTTGTTATGGTATAGAACTCTCTGTAATTAACGGATTCTACTTCAGTGACTGATTTAAAAAAATATACATTAAAGGTTGAATATATTAGAGGAGACCACATAGGTTTTTAAAATTTTTATGGTATGTCTATGGGGTTACCAGACAATGTTCATTCAATTTAATACACAAAATAATTCTTAGATACTCAATTATACCCTTTTTAATTCTGCCATTTTTAACTTTTGTTTTGAACGACTGGTTTATGTTAATGAGATCTGAAGTTCACGCCCTTCAAAGATCTGTTTACATTAACTCCGCCCTCCAAAGGCAGACGAGGATGTCTGAACTCGCGTTACTGCCACCCAGAGCCCTGAGCTGAGCTGAACTGGACCGCAACATATTTATTGTGGGACAGATCAGACGTGTACAAGTTGTCGTGTCATTTTTTATTTTTGCTCTGTAATACATCTCCCTCCCTCCCCTTGTGCGCACGCTGGAGGGAGCGGATGTCACTCGCAACGGACACACACGCTCACGGGGTCTGATTTGCGCTCGCGCGGGTCTCATTTGTTCTCTCGAGGGTCTAATTTGTTCACTCGAGGGTGTGTATCTGCTCTCCCCCCTAATGACAGCGTTAAAACTCCCTCTCCCTCGATAAGTGCGCGTACACAAACACACACACACACAGGTTGGTTAATGTGGTTTAGCGGTACGTAGTCTGGCCTGCTATGACACATAAACCAACATGCACACACACACACACACACACACACACTGCAACATGCTGCATCGCTGTTCATTCAAGACTCCCATCTGAAAACTATACCATTATCTGGGCCAGGAGGGTTAGAGAATCGTCTCAACGCTCTTAGTTGGCTAGACTCTGTGACATTTTTAGCCATTGTGCTGACATGAAATAAGGAAAAACAACCATTCCCTCTTTCATACTGAAGTGGGTGGAGCATCACCAGGGGTTGCTAGGTGACGGGGCGGGACAAAGGTTGGGGTTGTGGCTGTGGTTTGTGACGTCACAAACCACAGGAAGTGGAAACAAAGTGTTTTCTATCAAAGATAAATAAATATACTTAGAATAAATAAACCACTGGGTGCATTTTTTTGGCCCTAGCACAGTTTTTTTATGAAGTACATACCCAAAGTTGAGTAAAAAAACATTAAAAAGTGAATTTTGAATATGTGGTCCCCTTTAATTAAGTTGTTGGTCAGTAAACTGACCAGCTTGTGCCCCACTTTAATGAGTGCTAAATACATAAAATAAATGTAAGGTAGGAGAGAGGAGAAAGTGTCACCCTTCTTCCTCCAGCTCAACCCTTCTTATTGCTCCATCTTAATGCACAATGGTACACTGGATTCAATGACTGCAGACAACATCGCCATAGTCAAGTACTGGAAAAAAGTAGCTGTGATCAAACGCTTCCTTGCTCTAAGGGAGAAAACATGATTTGTTTCTAAATAAGAACCTGAGCGTTACCCTTAATTTGGAGATTATGTGTTTCACATGATTTTTTTCTTTATTTTTTCCTTCTAGAAAGCCTCCCTTCTCCCCTTACAGCCATCCCCTCCACACCATTATTATGAAATATTTATTCTAGTAATTATCTAGTGGATTTAATAAAAAATAGGATAGAAAGAAAGGAAAGACAGAAAGTAAGACTACAAAATATAAGAAATATACACAAATAGAGCACAAGGCAAAACACCCGACCACTGTCTGTAGACCTGCAAAGAACATGACAAAACACAACAACAATATAACAAAAAACATATGTATAAAGAACTTAGAATATTCATGACTTTGCAATAAAATTCTAAAAATATATATACCCATACCTACCCATATATACTTACATGCGTACACTTGAAAATACATTCAAATACATATCGACATATCTACATACAATACCTACATGTGCATCCCTGCACCAACTTTGTGTGTGGTTGAGAGCATGCATAAGTGTATAAGGCTTCTCTAATAAAACATTTAATAGTGACTGTAAAGCAGTAGAGACCCGACCCCCAAGACCCGAGTCAGACAAAGGGAGGACCAGAGCCCAAGACCCCAAGAAGGAACCTGAGCGTGGAGCCCCCAGGGCCATCCACACAGGACGAACCACTCACCCACCCCCCAGATCGGACCATAGGGGAGAACCGGAAAAGCCCCACACGCAATGACAGCCAATAGCACCAAACTCATAGGTCCCCACCGGAACCCCCTGCCCCGAGGCAAATCCAAGCCTGAGCACAGAGGCCCAGGCCCTGTGGACACCACTCCCCAAACCAGGGCCCAATAGGACCAGAGGATCCGAGCCCCACCAGGCAGTCACCAGGCCGAGCCGACACATGCCCAAGCGCCCAGCCCCAGACACCGAGGGCCCCAAGCATGCCGACAAGCAAGGGCACACCCCACTAGGGGGCCGTGTGGCAGGGACGCGACACAAGCACACCCAGCTGTATCCAAGATGGGGCCGTCTAAGTCCTAGCCTGACAATTACCCATTCATATACAGACACAATCGCACAATCCCACCCTCATCCTCACACTCACTCATTCAAAGACATACAATCACGACACATTCTATTCATGCTCCCGATACGCACTCTACACCCCCCAGGTCCAAGACATTTACCTGCCCCCTACAGAGGGCAGCCTATGGCCAAACCCAGGAGGTAGACTCATTCATTCATTCTGGGATGGAGAGGAGCCAACATCCAAGACTCGGCCCAAGACACGCCCAGCCGACAGGACACCTCCAGCCATGGAGAGGCCATGCCCCTAAGCCTCACACATACACACCACCAACAACCAAGAGCACGCCCTTAGCCGACTGCCTGCTAGGCCCCAGTAGCTACCGGGCCAACTACGGCACCCAGGAGCCAAGCTCAGGGAGTCCAAACAGCCCTAGGGAGGGCGCAGCGCCAGCCCCGCCCCTGGCAACTCCCCAGGGCCCAAACGCCCCCATAGTCCAGGCCAACACCCAATGTCCTGCCCTCTCTCCGGACCCCACCCCCTGGAATGGCAGCCAGGGAACCAAGGGGGTGGGGGTGGAGAAAAAAAAGGAATAAGACCCCAACACACACACCTCCACTCCCAGATGTGCTGTTCATGTGTGTTGTTGTAAAGTGCAATTAAAAAAAGGAAAGAAGAAGGAGCAAAGGCTGGCATGTTGCCAGTTCCCCCCTCCACCCCAACTCTAATGCAAACCCTTAGTGTCTAAATGCAACCATTGGAAGTGGGTACAGGTACAGGAGGCAAGAGTGGTGTCATCTCTCCACCCATAGCCATAGTGCCCACCCCAAGTTCTTGTATGTGAATGTCATGCGGATGTTATGAATGAATGTCTAAGGTGTAAAATAAAATTGAGTCCCAGTTAGCTATGATCAACAAAGATGTGGGGCGGCCGTGGCGTAGTGGTAATGGCAGTCGTCCCCCGATCGGAAGGTTGGAGGTTTGAATCCCGGTTCCCCACACCATGTGTTGTTGTGTCCTTGGGCAAGACACTTAACCCTAAGTTGCTCCCGGTAGGACTGGAAGGCGCCTTGCATGGCAGTCGCAGCTACCGGTGTATGAATGCGTGGATGAATGGGTGGATGGTTGGTATTGTAAACCGCTTTGGGGCTCCTCACAGGGGGCTGGAAAGCGCTATATAAATAAGCTCCATTTACCATCCATTTACCATGTAAAATTGTTGCAGTACACCCGAACCCCAAAAAAACCTACATGAGTGGAATTTGAAAATGAAGAGGGTGGAGGTGCATTGTGAGGGATGGAGAGAAAAATAACTGCAGGAGCAAATGCTCCTGCAAGGAGTCAGCTCCCCAACTGACCCAACAGGCCCCCCCAGTTCCCCGAGGTCCATCCAAGGAGTGAGGCCAAGACACCTCTCCGACCGCCAGGCCCATTGAGCTCCAGACCAGAGAGGGACAAGGGCCGCCAGCAGCAGGACCAACAGCCCACACACCCCAGGGTCGCCAAGACCCCCACGAAGCGCAGTCAGCCCGCCACCCAAGAGGACGCCAATCCCCACCAGGATGACCTGGCCAAGAGCGCCTGCCCAACCACCGACAGAGCCAGGAAGCATTGGGAGCGGGCCCCCACCACAAGAAAGGGGCCAGCTAGCCAGCCATGCATAGCCCCGGGCCACCACCAAGAGCATCCACCCAGTCCCCACCCCAGAAAAATTACTACACCCATCCCTCATACGAACAACTCTCAGAACACATAATAATAATAATAATGAATTCAATTTATACCGCACTTTTCATTAATAAAAATCTCAAAGTGCTACACATAGCACACAGACACCCAGGCTGGGTCAACCTGCCCCCTCTTACGGACCACTGGTCACGCCCCCAAACACCCAACCCCACTACCCATGAACCCACAAACCACCAGCGAGCCGAGGGCCCCGCCGCCCAGAGCCGGGCACCAGAGCGCAAGCCAGCCCAGAGCCCAGCAACCCGCCTACCAGAGCCCAAGATCCCCGACCCCCACCAGGCCCAAGCCCGGGGATGACATGCCCCCAGAACCCCAAGCCCCTGGCACCCACCCCAAACCCACCCTAGCACAGCCAGGCCACTGACCCATGACCACTGCCACAGACCACCTGAGGGTCCGCATGCAGCCACCAACAGACATCCCCCAGAACCACCCATGTTCTCCCCAGGGCAAAAGCAGGGCCCCCCTGCCCAGATACCCCCAACAGCCCAGCCCCTGACAACCCCCCCGGTGCCCCAAACCCTGACAACCCCCCACATCAACCCCAATGCCCTACAAGGCCAGATCCCAGACCCCCCACCCTCACTATGTAATGGAGCCGATCAAAGAATGCCAGAGAGACTGATCCGATGTGTCGGCAGATGCTGTTTCAAGACTAATATGATCTAATAGAACATTTTTATACTGATTAATGCTAAGATTATTTCACATGATTTAAAAGAAAGCTCCTCGTCAATAATCAAGTCCAGACATTCATAACTGGAGACTGTCTCGAGAACTTTACCTCAGACAGTTTTTAATTAGAGGGATATTCTTCAATGGGACAGACAAATTTGAAACAAACATTTTAGAATGTTTGTCAGCATTTAATACCATTTTTTTGCTCAATATGAATCTGTACCTCATCAAAAACAGCCTGTAAGAATTTAAGTGCCTGAGCAATTGAATTTGAACAACAGTAAATTACACAATCATCAGCATAAAAGTGGTAGGAGGCATTTTGCCAATTTTCACAGCGTGCAGTAATGTAAATTGTAAATAAGATGGGCCCCAAGACAGAGCCCTGGGGTACACCCTTTTTTACTTTAAGAAAACTTGAGCTTACTCCAGCCATCTACACACACTGTGTACTAATTGCCAAATAATCTCCAAACCAGTAAGATGCTTCTTTGGAGATGCCCAGTTTGAGTATAATAATTACCAGGATAGTGTAATCCACGGTGGATCACACTATCCTGGTAATTATTATATGTGATATACCATATCAAATGCCTTGGGTAAATCAATAGACACAGTACAGCAAACTTTTTTAGAATCCAGTGCCTCAAATACATCATTTAAAAATTTTAGAGCAACAGTTGCACTGCTTCTTAAAATGATTTAAAAGATTTGTTTCTAACAATTATTCCAGTTGATCACAGACCAACTTTTCAAACACTGGTGAGACAGTCATCTGACGAACCCAAATTTTGTTTACCCCTCAATTTAATATGAGAGCTGTGTTTGTCAAGCCAAGGAGCACTGATAACTACAGGCAGTTGGGAAGAATTCATCACAATAAACTTGATTATTTCTTTGTGATTACCTCCCAATAGCAAGGTGATGGGTATGCTCTCAAGGTTGGAGTCATTAAATGACCCTCCAGAGCTAGAACAAAGACTTCATGGATTGAATTAGCTCAATACCCATCGACAGGGCAAATTGGTGATCGATAAATTCAGTATCCACCCCTGAATCAATTAACGCTGATACAGGTATGGGTTTCTGACTCGTTAGTTGGATTTCTGTTGGCACAGTAAATGGAGAGAAGACGTTGGGGTTTCTGATCTGGCTCAACAGGCATCTCCTCTTGCATGGCCTTTTAATGGGCACTGGCCTATGGTTTGTTTACTTTCACCGCAGTAAATATGGACTGTACTCATACAACAGATCATTCTAAAGAGATCAGAGCTTTATCACATTCATGCACCGATGGGACACACATCGGAGGCAACGAGGGGTTAAGTGTCTTGATCAGGGACACTTCGGCATGTGACTGTTGGAGGATTCACCCCAACTCTTGCACTGGAGGACGACTGCTCTAACCACTCAGCCACCCAAATACAAATCCTTCTCCTCTCGCTTCCCTTGGGAGTGAGGTGGCTCCTCCCCAGTTGCATAGGTTTTTCTGACTGCAGGATGTTGGGGGCAGGATTAAATTAACAAAAGTTTTAAGCTCACCCCATGATCTAGGTGTCTTCACAGGTCTGTTACCCCTCTCACGGTCTCTCTCCCAAAGGTGCAAATTCATGCCTGTGGTCAGGTCTTCCAACCTCTGGAGAGACTCCGTGTAATCTTTGGTTGACAGTTCATCTTTTATTTAATTGTTTAAACCTTGAAAAAATGCATTGATTAAGGCATCTTCATTCCAATGGCTGTCGGCTGCAATGGCATAAAACTCAATGACATATTCAGTAACACGTTTACTTTTTTGCTTCACTAAAAACAGTGGCGGCTCCTGAAATGTACACCGGGGAGGCTATTCCTCAAAAATGCAAAAAAAAAAAAAAAAAACACACGAAGAAGAATCCACCGGAAGTGTTTGAGCAGCTACGGGTGAAAGCGTGGCTAAACTTTAATAAAATGACCAGTCAGCTCAGTGCAGCATTTGCAATAATTTTATATTGTGCAAAGGAGGGTAGAGAAGTAAAAAAGTGGTCCGTCTTCAAAACGCTCCGCTGGACTGTTTTTGCTGCCTCATTCTCCGGCTCGATCAGGTAAATAAAACAATAAACTACCTTTCATACCAACATTAAGGTAGCTAACAAGTTATACTCGATTTAAAGCGGTAGGTCAGCTCAAATTCAAACACGATGCTAACGTTAGCTCGTATTTTTTCTTAGATAAATGACCTGAAATGGCTAATAATGTTAGCCAGGCTCCACAGTGTTCACCACAGTGTCCAAGAGAAATACATCAGTGCAACTGAATGAAGAGTGCCACAGAACAGTTAGCTACAACATATGTTGTGAAAAGGTTGCATCCCCTTTTAAGAAGTGGAATCACCAACATTTAGGTTAGTTAAGCAATAACAACAACACTAATAATTGTCCATGCTAAGCTAACGTTACAGTAACAGGGACATTACATGTCTGTTTATACGTTTGCAACAACATGGTGAAACCCAAGTACACACCATCTACCATGGACCACTTGTCAAATAAGTTAATCCCACCTTGTCATAAGATGGAGAAGAGATGCTCTACAATTAAACAGAAGATGGATGACGTGTCTGGGAGCAGATCCAGAGAAAGATGATTGAGCAAGTGAAATGTCATTCATGCACAACTGTCCTTTTCAGCTATTAAAAATCTGGAATCTAAATCCTAGTAATGTTTTTTGTGGTCAACAGAGGAAGACTGTGGAGATGATAGGGTCACCATGCAGTTTGAGGAAAGGCCTGAGAATGAGGGAGTAGAGGATAAGGAGAGTGTAAGTGTATGATGAAATTATATACATTCTGAATCTTGATAATGGTAGAACAAATAGAGATAATGAAGTAGATGATGAATGGTAGATAATGAAGACCAAATGGTGGAAGCTAAAGAAGGAAGAATGTTGTGAGAAATTCAGAGACAAGCTGTTAAAGGCTCTGGGTGGTAAGAAACAAGTGACTGGGTTACTACAGCAACAGTAATTAGAGAGACAGGTAGGAAGGTACTTGGTGTGTAGTCTGGACAGACAATGGACGATAAGGAAACCTGGTGGTGGAATAGTGAAGTGCAGGACACCATTCAAAGAAAGAGATTAGCCAAGAAGAAATATGACAGTGAGAGGACTAAAGAGAGGAGACAGGAATATAAGGAGATGGGACGTAGAGCAAAGAGGGAAGTAGCTAAGGCAAAGCAGAGGGCGTACAATGAGTTGTATGGGAGACTGGACACTAAAGAGGGCGAGAAGGACTTGTACCGATTGGCAAGACAGAGGGATCAGGCTGGAAAGGATGTGCAACAGGTTAGGCTTATTAAAGATGGGAATGGGAATGTTCTAACAAGTGAGGAGAGTGTGATGGGAAGATGGAAGGATTACTTTGAGGAGCTAATGAATGAAGAGAATGAAAGAGAAAGAAGAGTGGAGGTCATAGAAACTGTGGACCAGGAAGTGGGAAAGATTAGTGAGGGTGAAGTCCGGAAAGCTCTGAAAAGAATGAAGAAGGGGAAGGCAGTAGGACCTGATGACATACCAGTGGAGGTTTGGAAATGTCTTGGAGAGATGGCAGTGAGGTTTTTGACTCAAATATTTAATGGAATATTTGAGGGTGAGAAAATGCCTGAAGAATGGAGAAGAAGTGTGCTGGTTCCCATTTTTAAGAACAAGGGTGATGTACAGAGTTGTAGCAACTACAGGGGAATTAAGTTGATGAGCCACACAATGAAGATCTGGGAGAGAGTTGTGGAAGGAAGGCTTAGACAAGAGGTGACTATCTGTGAGCAGCAGTATGGTTTCATGCCAAGAAAGAGCACCACAGATGCCATCTTTGCTTTGAGGATGTTGATAGAGAAGTACAGAGAGGGTCAGAAAGAACTCCATTGTGTGTTTGTGGATTTAGAAAAAGCATATGACAGGGTGCCAAGAGAGGAGGTGTGGTATTGCATGAGGAAATCTGGAGTGGCAGAAAAGTATGTTAGACTGGTACAGGACATGTATGAAGACAGCAGGACAGTGGTGAGATGTGCTGTAGGAGTGACAGATAGCTTCAAGGTGGAGGTGGGATTGCATCAAGGATCGGCTCTGAGCCCCTTCTTGTTTGCTCTGGTGATGGACCGACTAACAGATGAGGTCAGGCAGGAATCCCCATGGACTATGATGTTTGCAGATGACATTGTGATATGTGGTGAGAACAGGGAACAGGTGGAAGAGAACTTGGAGAGGTGGAGGTATGCACTTGAAAGAAGAGGAATGAAAGTCAGCCGTAGTAAGACAGAGTACATGTGTGTGAATGAGAGGGAGGCCAGTGGAACAGTGAGGCTACAAGGAGCAGAGGTCACAAAGGTGCAGGACTTCAAGTACTTGGGGTCCACTGTCCAGGAAAATGGGGAATGTGGTAAAGAGGTGAAAAAGAGAGTCCAGGCAGGATGGAGAAAAGTTTCAGGAGTGATTTGTGACAAAAAGGTGTCAGCAAAGGTCAAAGGAAAAGTTTACAAGACAGTGGTGAGACCAGCTATGTTGTATGGTCTGGAGACAGTGTCATTGACAAAAAGACAGGAGAAAGAACTGGAAGTAGCAGAAATGAAGATGCTGAGGTTCTCCTTAGGAGTGACAAGGATGGATAAGATCAGGAATGAGATAATCAGAGGTACAGCACATGTTGAACAACTGGGAGATAAAGTTAGGGAGGCCAGACTGAGATGGTTTGGACATGTCCAGAGGAGGGACAGTGGGTATATTGGTAGAAGGATGTTAGAAATGCAGCTGCCAGGAAAAAGACACAGAGGAAGGCCAAAGAGGAGATATATGGATGCAGTTAGAGAGGACATGAAGGTAGTTGGAGTGAGGACAGAGGATGCAGAGGACAGAGTGAGGTGGAGGAGGATGACTCGCTGTGGCGACCCCTGAAAAGGGAAAAGCCGAAAGAAGAAAAAGAAGAATCTTGATAATGATTTAATAATCTCTTTTTACTGATAATAATGATGAACCTGTTGTTTGTTTAGGAACCACCTCCCTGCAGTCTGTCCAGAAAGTCTCCACTGGAGGAGCTTTTGGCTGAGGAAGAGGCATAGAACATAGTGTCACAGCTCCATGTCCATGAAGAGAGAACTGCAGATGTACTAGGACATTCCACCAGCCGTTCTGTCTGAGGACCCTGCTGCTGGTGGTAGAACCAACACAAGACTTATCCTTTGCTGTCAGATCTTGCATTCTCATATTTGTGTTCAAGCTTCTCCCACACCCAGCAAACATGTTGTCCACTGCAGGAGACACTGTCAGTCCAGGACACTCACACATACTGCCTAAGAAGCAGATATGATCATTTTCCTCAACAAGAACCATTTCTGATTTTATACTGTACCTGCTGCTAACTCTGGACTGGATTGTACAAGTTGCTCTTTTTTATAATAATAATAATAATAATAATAATAATAATAATAATAATAATAATAATAATAATAATAATAATAATAATAATAATAATAATAATTTTGTTTGATATTCTGAAGCAGCTTATCAGTGAGAGCTCAGTAACATTACTGTAGCATCACACACTGGATATGTGGAAATGTGTTTCCATGAGGTTTTCAAACATAAAGCTCTCTTGTGAAAGTGTACCCCTGCGGAAAAAAAATTCAGAACATATTGAAGTCCATAAGTTTGATATTTATATACTGGTTGAAAATAGCCCTGTGAGAAATGCATAGTAAATTTAACATAAAGGAAAAAGTTCATAGCATTAAAATTGAAATAGAAGTTCAAATTATTTCATCCTGAAAGAACTCTGCCTAACTACTGTAGCTCTTTTATAACATGATGGAGTTAAACTCAAAGCAGTCTCCTCAGATAAATAGTGTTAACTTATTATTTTTATATGAAAGTTTGTTAACTTATTATTTTTATATTTGATTGTTTCTGTTCAGTGCCCTGAGACGACTTCTGTTGTGACTTGGCGCTGTGACTAGCACCAATTTAAACTTGTTGTGTGAACCAAATCTTGTAAGAAAATAAAATGTTCAACACATTCTGACTGTCTTCTTATTGATGTATTATCACCCCCAAAAAATTTGTATTTTGATTTAAGACAGGCTCAGAGTCCAGTTTTATTTTAACCATTTTAGTAAAAACAAATTTGATGTCCATGTTACATTACTGTAGAAAACGTATAAGACTCGAGATGAGGCACAAGATTTAAACACTGTTTATGTTATAGCATTACATCTTATGACTTCAAGTCACAGCTTCCTCGATTGCTCTTGGAGATTTAAAAATGTAATCAGTCAGAGAATGGTAACTCTGTGGATGGTTGAACAGAATAACTGCTTTATCAGAGGGTTTCCACGTGGATCACTT
>JBBPBX010048201.1:15588-25850 GCA_038048925.1 Garcialebias charrua | reverse complement strand
AGCCAAAGCAGAGCAGAGCGTCTGCAGCAGCAGCAGCAGCAGCAGCAGAGTGAGTGGAGCCATGGTCGAGTGAAGAAGTCGAATGAAGGTCTGAAGCCAGATGCAGCAGCAGAGTGAGAGGAGCCATGAAGCCGTTTGTTTAAGTCCGAGTGATGAAGAAGATGTCCGAGTGATGAGGAAGAAGTCTGTATGAAGAAGACGTTTGTTGAAGCCGTGAGAAGTCCGAAGGATGAAGAAGAGGACCGTTGTGAGAAGAATAAGCTGAGACCTGCAGCTGTTATGAGAAGAGAAAGCTGGAATGAGACCTGCTGCCGTTGTGAGAACCTGGGTGCTGAAGACCAGAGCTGTGAGTGAGCCTAAAAGAAACTTTTTTTTTTTAAACCATCTTTTCTGTGTCTCGTGTCCATATATGGTACGTGCCTTTGGGGCGTAACATATAATGGGAGCTCGTCAAACCTAAAGAGCGAGTTGTTTGGACTGTCCGAAGGATTTTTGTGGAATTTTGAGCTTTAGTACTATTAGCTGTACTGGCAGCTTGTGATGCATTCAGGGGCAGCTGGGAGCGTTTGGGTTTGTGTGTTGTAGTCAGTGTGCAGGTCGTTGATAGATGGATTGTCAGGATCATCAGGAGCGTTTGTGGAAGCTTAATGCTGAGCTTGATAGACGAGCTGCGTATAATAGACAGGTGATCTTAGATCAGTTAAGGGAGAAAAAAAATTGTTTTTGAGCAGAAAAGAGTTGTTCTTGAGCAGCAAAGAGTTGTTCTTGAGCAGCAAAGAGTTGTTCTTGACCAGCAGTTGAGGGAGAATAGACTTATCGTTGAGCGAGAGCAAGCTGCTCTGAGAGAAGAACAAATTGAACGTCAACTTAAACGTCAAGCTTTTTTAAAAATACAAGAGCTTAAACATCAAGTTTTTTTGAGAGAACAAGAGCTTAGACGTCAAAGTATTCAAGCTGCTCAAAGGGGACTTGAAGTTGTACGACAAAGTCATCAAGCCACTTGAGAGGAATGGTCACTTAAAGCAGGATGACGTGGCTATGGATAGTGTGTTGGTCACGCCTAAGGTGATACCACAGGTGGAGGAGAGTGTCTACGAGGACGAAGATGCTGTTGATCTCTGTGACTGTTTTTTCTTTTTTTCTGAATCAGAAGCCGTCCCAGTGAGCAATGTAGCAGAGGAGCCGAGCCTGCCTGTCCATCCTGCTCCTCTGTGAACCCTTTCATCCTGTTCACAGGAGGGTGTGAGTGTGCTGCTGGACGTCGTGGAGCCTTTAGCTGGATCAGCAGCAGGGAGTGAATGTTTGCCGTTTGTGAGAGATGGTCTGATGGAACCGTTTGTTGAACATGTAGAAAGTGAATGCGTGTTTGTTGACTCTCTATGCTTTTTCTGCAGGGTGCCTGATGACCGAGCTGATCAAGCTAAAACAATGTTTCTGTCAAGTGATGGAACTGATGACACAGAGGAGGACAGTTTCCCTCTGGTTGTTATGATTGAAATGCACCCTGATCTTCAGGCTGGCATCATTAATCTGAATGTTGGTGAGAGTGCTGCTAAACCGAGGCCTTACTACATACATATACTGTATACTGTATATATTATAGGTGGTGTACAAGAAGCTGGAGAGCAAGCTCCAGCAGAACAATGTCAGAGAGGTGTGGTCAGGAATGAAAAAGATCACAGGCTTCAAGCAGGAGGATCAGAAGGATGGAAGCCTGGACAGAGCCAGTGAACTGAACATGTTCTTCAATAGGTTCCGTTCAGGAGCAAGCTCAGCAACCTCCTCTCTTGTCACAAGCCAAACAGACGTACCACCCTCCTTTGACCCAAAGCTGCCTTGTCACACTTCAAATATTGTATCTTTCACCTCAGTCATAGACTCTTCTTCTTCTACATGTTGGTCTTCAACCAAATCAGAAGATGCTGATACCTCCTTTCCTCCCCCCTCTGCATCTCTAGAAGTCAGGTGAGGAAGCAGCTGGAGAGACTGAACCGGAATAAGGCTGCAGGTCCAGATGGTGTCATCCCAAAGTCCTGAAAGTCTGTTCAGAGAAGCTCTGTGGGGTTCTGCAACACCTCTTCAACCTTAGCCTGACCCAGGAGAAGGTTCCAGTGCTGTGGAAAACCTGCCTTGTTCCAGTACCAAAGAAACCTCACCCATTAGTCCTCAATGACTATTGACCCGTTGCGCTGACATCCCACATCATGAAGGTCCTAGAGAGACTTCTGTTGGCCCACCTGACTAAACAAACAAGCACATATCAGGACCCACTGCAGTTTGCTTGTCAGCGTGGACTTGGAGTTGAAGATGTCATCATACACCTGCTTCAGCAAACTAAATGTCATCTCCTTCCTCGCTTTGCAAGAGGCGGCAGCTTCGTTGCTTTCATGGCCCCCCCCATTTTTTTACTTTTCCCTGCTCTGCTCTCTGCATGTGTTTTGCAGCTCCTTGGGTACTCATTTCCCAAACATAAATTGAGATTATGGATTTGGTATCATGGACAATCAACTCTATTGACAATATTTTTTCAACAAAACGACAAGGTCCGGTGGAACCAGCATGTCCAGCACAGACGCACTCTGGAGGATATGTCATGGACTCGTGGGGAGAGTGGAAGGTGATGTGTCTCTCAGTCCTGTCCGTGGAGGATGTTGAAGATGTTTACATAATTGGATTTATGATAGCAGGGACTCTGCTTTTTGGCATCGACAGGGCTCTGCTCTATCGGAACTTGAGGAAGACTTTGGCGTATGTTTCAGCCATGACAAAGCTTCGGAGTCGGTGTGAAGGTTTGATCCATGTCGTGACCTCACTAAATCATCTGATTTACGAGCTTAACCGTAAGGTGGAGGCGATTTATGAGAATTGCAGGCCACCTGCGGCTTTTGGGACTTGTCAGCGTGGTGGGTTCAACCTTGGGGGAGACTTATAGCATGGATCAGTGGAATGGATTCCCACAATTAGGCCATTTTGGAATGGATCATCCAGATGGACTCCAAGGCTGAAGGAAAAAGATCTGTCTGCCTGAAGAAAATCAACAATCAAGCTTATCTGAATCTGACTCCCCGCCAGCCTTGGAAATGGGCTGACTATCAAATTTCTCCTGGGTCATGAGTAACCAAGGATAACAACTGCATCTATCGCATCGCACCCCGCCCCCGGAGAACTTTCTGTGCAAGCTTATCAGAACTGCTGGCTGAACAACATCATCAGAACTGTGGCTGATCTGAAAAAGGCTCATGGACTAATCTCACCACCTCGACCTCAAATGCATATGTAATCTGTTTTAATTGTGCTTGCTGGTAGAGTTTTTTGATGTCTCAAATCGTGTCCTGATAGACGAGATGTGAAAGATCTTTATTGTAATACCACTATCTACCCTCATGGTTCTTCCCCCTTTTCATATAGATTATTATTCTGATAAGGAATAAGATGGCCACGCTGATTAATTAGCTACAGCTTCGTACACTTAGTCCATCTTTCAGACGACTGTGCGTACATATTCTTGTTGTACCTCGGTACAATGTCAATACAGATTATTCTGATTCTGAAAAGGCAGACAGCACAGTGAGAGTCATGTTCTTTGATTTCTCCAGTGCATATGTCACAACCCAGCCCGATTTACTTTGTCAGAAACTTCAGAAGACTCAGGTAGAGGCCTCAACAATCACCTGGATCAAAGACTACATGACAAACAGACAACAGATTGTGAGACTGAAGGGTTGTGTGTCTAACCAGGTGGTCAGTAGCTCAGGAGCACCACAGGGGACTGTACTCTCACCATTCCTTTTCACTCTGTACACTTCAGATTTCCAGTACAAAACAGACTCCCGTCATCTGCAGAAATATTCAGATGACTTTGCAGTGGTCGGGTATATCAGAGATGGACAAGAAGCAGAGTACAGTACAGGGAACTGGTGGACCGCTTTGTGGCATGGTGTGGAAACAATCATTTCATCTTGAATGTGAACAAAACAAAGAAGATATGTTACAGCGATATTGACCATGATGTCCAAGATGTCCACCAGAAACGACAAAGTTTTACACAGTAGTTTGCGTAATTGTATATTGCCCACAAAAGAACGAGACAAAAAAAAAAACAAGCAACCTGAGAAGTGAAATTTACACTTCACATTTGCAGCTGCACAGAATTGTACATTGAAGCACGTGCACCTGCCATGGCAGCCTACAGCCACATTTGATTAGCTGTTAATATCTCTTGGCTATCATGGAGTTGGCTGTCCAGAAGACCTGCCATTCTTCACCAACCTTATTCCCCAATCAGCAGGGCTCCCTGTTTCTAGCCGAAAATGTGTTGCCTGGGCCCACACACAACCAGCCTGGAAGACTGCATGTCTGGTGTGTTGGAGCAGAGCTGCTCTGGTTGCTAGAATTGCCCCATAAAGCCTCTGATTTCTGGCAAACATGTCAAGCCTGGCCTCGTCCAAATGGCAGCAGTGATGGACTTGTCATACATCGGTATGACAAACTTTCCCAGGATCTCCAGGTCACCATCCACTGTGAGAGCATACTGGCTCAGTTTGGAGAAGACAAGAGAGACATCTGGAAAAATGTCCCATGTCTTGGCTCTCCTGTGCTGGCACACCCTGTCAATTCAGGTGCGGCTAGCTAACCATATCCAATAACTACCAACTAATGTTTTCTAGCTAATTGGCTGTGAGAAAGCATTTGGGACACTATGGGACTCGATATACTACAATATCTAGTCCAACACTACAGTATTAGTAAAGCAAGATCAGCTGACACTAAATCCCATGCTGAGTTACACAGCAATTATGTCACCAGTGTGGTGATCCGACAGGGGTGGGGCTATGTCACGTTTCTGCTCCTGTTTGCCATAGTTCTGTAAGTCCACTTGCCTTTGTTTATGTTGCCTGTCACCCTTCTGCTGCTCAAACCTGCCTCCTTGTTATCCTTGCCATGCCTCCCTGTTATCTGCTGCAATTACTCTTCATGCCCTCCACCTGCTCACAGCTCAATTTAAGCCACAGCTCTTCAGTCATCCAGTACCAGATTATTGAAAGCCTCACAGCCAGTAAATTATCCAGCATTTCTCAACCCAAGTTTCCTTGTTCATGACCACAGCTTTGTTCTTGACTCCTCGCCTTGTCTTTGCCCTTGTCTGGATACCATGCCTACAGCTTACACAGTTTGACCTTGCTCCTCTCTTTGACCACATCTACGGATTGTCCTTTTTGCATTTTTTGCCTGCTCAAACTCACCTGGCTCCAGTGGTGTAGTCTACATTTTTGTAGTGGGCATACCGTGCTTAGAAACCAAAGTACACTGGTTAGTAAAGTGTAACCGTCAATTTATTTTAATTTTAAGCATATTGAACAGTTCCAAATTTCTCTGATGCTTATATTTGAATAAATGAACCACAAACTTTGTACAACAGCTGGTTTTGTATTAAAAACATGTTATATAATTTATAAAACAGTATCAAAGAAAAGCACTGCACACCAATAGATTGTTACAGAAGTGTTTAACTGTCGTTTAACGTATCAATGACATGTACCTAATGGTATGTCATGTACCATTGGGCACTTTTAAGTGGGTATACTGAAATTCTTAAGTTTTTCTAGTGGGTATACTCCATATACCAGAGTATCACGTAGACTACACCACTGCCTGGCTCTTGACCCCGGCCCTGCTACATCCCTGGATTCTGTTTCCTGCCCAGCCCAAACGCTCTCTGCCTCAGCCCTGCTCCTGCCACATGAGATTGGACCAGAACTGAGGCCCTGATCCACCAGACACCACCTTTTGAGCAATAAACCTTTTTTTATATACTTTTCTGAGTCAGGTGTTGAGTTGATCCATACTAAAGCCTCCAGTATAGCTCCGCGTTGTGCCCAACGCCGCTGGACTCGCGTGTGCTGCGCGCAGGCAGTTCATATTATAGCTCTGTGCAAGCGCAGCTCTCTGGAGTGCAGGCTCCAGCAGCTGCAGCAGGGCGGAGCGTTTACCTACGAGACAAATTGAGGTCGCTGATTGGTCATTTTCTGACACGCCTACTGAAATGATTGACATGTCGGGTGGGAGAAAAAAGACAGAAGGCTACGCAGCGGTTTTCTGTATTTATATTTTCATAAAAAGTTTTAAAAAATAAAATAAAAACAGGGAGCGCTGCTCCTTCAGCCCACACAGCAGACCTGCACACCAGGAAATATTTAGAACCTGGTGCAGCCACGTTGGACATGACTTTAGTTCGCTCGTGAGAAATTCATTCATTCCTCCTCGGAGGAGGAGGAAGCGAATGGTGACAGCTTCAAGTGATCACTTGACTTTTGGCAAAAAAAAAAAAAGGCCAGATCAGTGATGAAGAAGAGGAATTTAATACATTTGTGTCTCAAAACAGTCTGGTGCGAGGCAGTTTATCAACGCGCATGCGCGTAGGCGGTCGTAAAATTTGAGCTTGGCGCGTTCACGCCCGCGATCAAAGGCTTGTGCCGCGGCGCTCACACGGCGTGCCGCGGCGCTCGAACTAACGCGGAGCTATACTGGGGGTTTAACCTGTTACACACTCTTACACCAAGTTTCCATCACCATCCTAATTTTAATCTGAGAAAGGTAGTAATGGCTTTGTTGGACTCCACAACCACCAAAACTGAGATCAACACTCAAAAATGATGTCTTTATGTCAAATAGCCTCAGAGATATTGTTTTAATTGTGTGGTGGCCATTTTGGAAGTGATCTTAGTAATTAGATTGCATTTATATGGTAACAAGATTCTTCATAACTGCTTGAAAGACAATAAAAATGATCTCAGATTATGTTTAGATACAAATAGGCAAGACAGCTACTGGCTGCCATTTTGAATAATGGCCACAATCTAGTTTTTTTTTAAAAGTTTTTTAAAAGTTTTTTTTTGTGTGTGTGTGGCCAAAGCCTTTTCTAAAGAAGATGGCTTTCAAGAGTATCTTTGCAAAATTTCATGCAATTCTTTTGAAATATGGAATTATATGCTGAACTATTTCTGAGCATCAAGAAGTCTATGCTGAAAAGATCTTTTCCAGTGTTTGTATCACAATGTAAACACATTTTATTACAAATTTAAACAAGTACCCTGATGCATGCTCAATAATCTAGGTAGAAAAATCTAAAAAAGCTAAGTCTGGTCCTCTGGACATTGAAAAAACAAAACAAAACAAAGCAAAAAAAAAAATTGTAGAAATATTTCGTCTTTCGTCCGAAAGACTTCCTAAAGGCTGAAATATACCTGAGCGTACTCTGTACTCTATACGCCTCTGTACGACGTACGTACGCTGAGGCAAAAGCGTAGTCCCGCGCAGCCCCTCAGGGCACGAACGCGCAAAGCTTTTTTTTATGACTGCGAACGCGATGCGCGGTGTCTGACCATAAACTTCCCCGGCGCCGGACTGTTTTGTATGTTACACAAATGAATTAAATTCCTCTTCTTTATCGCTGATCGGGCCTTTTCTTTTGTTTTTTTGCCTAAAGTCAAGTAATCGCTTCTTCCTCGTTCACTCGATGACTGAAATGAATGAATTCATGTCCTACCTGGCAGCGCAATGTTTTAAATATTTCCTGGTGGGCGGTGAGCTGCAGGAAAAGCGCTCCCTGTTATTATTTTTATTTCTTAGAACTTTTTATAACATATAAAGTAGAAACACCGCAGCAGAACGGGCAGCGGGCTGCTTTCATGATGAGCTCTCAAGTGTTCTGACGAGCTGTCAATCATTTCAGTAGGCGTGTCAGCAAGTGACCAATCAGTGACCTCAGTTTGTCCCCCTCTGCTCGCAGCTGCATATGGGGCAGCTGCTGCTGCTCACATGACAACCAGGATTTGGAGCGAAACAACAAGAATTTCGAGCGAAAACGCGAGCATTTGAAAAGCGTAGCTTCTGAAGCTATATCAGCGAAACGCATGCGCACAAAATGCGCGTGTACAGTGGCGTAGTAGAGGACGCTCAGGTATATTTCAGCCTTCAGTCTGAGATGCTGTATTCAGCTCAGTCTTATACCGTAAATAGCACCCTCTCACACAGTGGATCAACCAGTTTGCTGCAGACAGCTGAAACCAGCTACTCACATGATCATGGACCATCAGCCTAATGATGGATCGACCCTGATGGTTGTTTGCTATTCACAGAGGGCTGAGTGATACTAGCAATAACAGAGGACCAGACTTAGCTTTTTTAGATTAAATTTAAACAAGGTTTTGTGAATACATTATAGATCTTACTTTTTCACCCAAAAAAAGGAAGGAATAATAAAAATAAATAAAAAAACGCTCAAATACTTGCTACATTAAATCTAATCAGAAAATTAAATGGATAAAATATAGCATTTTCAGAAAAATCGAATCATACAACTTGTTGAAATTGTTAGATTTTTCTATATTTTTACTATTTTTTCCATCAAAAAAGATGTTAAAATTAATTATTTGTTCATTAAAATAAATAACTGAGCAAACTAAGATGTGCTTTTATGCTTTCTAAACTCACAAATGATACAAATATTTAGTCTACTAAAACTATATAATTGAAAAATCACATGTGATTATGAAAACAGAGAACAAAAATTATTAATCAATTTCCAAAAACAGATATCATCATCATAAAAACAAAACAACAACAAAAAAAAAACAAGTAACATGAGTTCACCCAATGATCGCTGGAGAAAAACACCCTGAATAGAAACAAACAGCTAAAGAAAAACTCAGATAGGCAAGCATGAGTTTATCTGTGTTTGAGTAATTGCTTGAAACAGAGTTTTTTTTGTACAGGATCATGGTAGACCTTTGCATGGAATGGGTCTCCAAAATCACCTTGAAGAAACCTTGTTCCTTGCAGAAATCAATATACCGTCTGAGTAATCTTGTAACCCAGTCCCTTCCTTCTTCACTGTGGGAAGATGATCATCCTGAACTGTTCTCTGTATCTTTCTTTAACATTCTGTTTGCACATCGTAGCCAATATGCCATTTACCTGCCAATAACCTGACATCATCCTGGGCCATCTGGAAACAATCATCCGAGTGGCTCGGGTTGATATTGATGATGTCCTTCATGTTGGTTCAAAGTCCTTCAGCAATAAAAGCAACATATATTGAGTGGCAGGAGTAGTAGAAGAGTCCTGCACAGGCTGCAGGTAACCGCACTGCCCAAAATACAGAGCAAACAAGGTAACCAGTAACACAAAGAGACAGGGTGATGGTGAGACAGAGGCATTATGAAAACTAATGGAAGGGCTCCTGTATGTTAAAGCTGAACTCCTCACGAGTTTCTTTGTCCGAGCCCGAGGGATGATATCAGCTACACGATGAGGAAAACAAAGAGCTTAAAATCTTTTCTGAAGATGAGAAATTTTCCAGTTTGAAGTTTATTGTCCTCAAATTTAATTACAAAATAATCATTTTGAACATGCAATAACTGAATTTGACCAGAAAGTCAAATTAAGTTAATAATTCATCTTATGCAATAAAATATTTTTGTTCAGCATGCCATTATGTTTTTTTCCCCCTGAATATTTAAATTCCTGATCATGTGGGGGTGGGGGAAAATCAACTCAAACTTGATTGCTGGATCTCAATAATGCTCCTTGCCTACTAAATTGATTACAAGAATGTGTTTCATACGTTAAATAAAAAAATATTTACACCATGTAATAACCGAATCAATGCACTGTGCTGACTTTTTTAAAACACTGCTGTCATGTTGATATTAAAAATACATTTTAAAATTGAGATAAAATATGACAGGGTGACAGGGTGACAAAGTTTACTGAAGACATTCAGAAGAAAATAGCTGAAAACTAAAGTGTGCAGACACGGGTCTAGTTTTCTTTAAACATAGAGCTAAAACACAATTTAAAAAATAGACACTAATCAGCAAAAAGGCTGAAAATTGATATTCTGTAAATTAAATATGAAGCAGAAATATTCATTCATCTTCCACTCAACATAGTTGCCTGTTCAGACAAAATAATTATTCAGATTAGAAAAAAACTGAACAAAAGTTCCTCTTAATTTTATTTTTGAACATGTTTAAAATAATCAATGATCTATCTTACTATCTCAGAGAGATTTGTCCTTCAGTCCACGTGATGTCTTGTAAATATTAACTTCACTAAATATTAACTAGCAACAGACCTGCTGTCCTTCCTGACTTCACATTATTTTTCTGAAATTTGAACATTTGATGTGTGTGCGTGCGTGCGTGCGTGCGTGCGTGCGTGTGTGTGTGTGTGTGTGTGTGTGTGTGTGTGTGTGTATA
>JBBPBX010048201.1:0-15491 GCA_038048925.1 Garcialebias charrua | reverse complement strand
TATATATACTGTACATACATATATACATATATTATTGATATCTCTGTTGGTGTGAGATCATGCAGTGGGCCATTTTGAATGTTCCTTATTATAAGTTATTTTCTACAAACTAAGTTCATGCTCATTAATCCAGGTATAAATCTAACAATGTCCAGTCAGGTCATACGGTTTATTTTGTTGCTGAAACGTTTCATCCTTCATCTGAGGGACTTCTTCAGTCTGAGGCCTCGGAGGCTGTCTTTTCACCATCTATCAGTTTTTTTTCCACTCTAGGAATGAGTTGTTTGTGGGATTCAGTATGGTTTGGTGGGCTCCTCAGACTGAAGAAGTCCTTTGGATAAGGGATGAAACTGAAAGTTATGCACCATAACTCATGTTCCCTGAAGGAAGGGAACGAGGTGCAACATACTTACTATGGGAATTGCGCCCCTGCGCGATTACCTGAAGGAATACATTCACACCTTTTACGGCAGGGGGCGTCACCCCGCGCCAGAGGTACCGCCTTTTAGGTACTTAAGCGACTGACGCCCCTCCATCTTTCTCCAAAATTGCACTTCACCGAGCTTTCAGCATTGAAAAGGGCCAGCTATGTTGCACCTTGTTCCCTTCCTTCAGGGAACATGAGTTATGGTGCATAACTTTCAGTTCCCTTTCAGTTTGGTCTCTCGGTGCAACATACTTGCTATGGGAACGTAATTCACTCACGCCCTTGAAATGCTCAGCAAAATGCATGTGAGAACCTCTGTCCTAAGAGACGGGCATCTCCTAGCTGCTTACTACAAGGGATGCAGAGAGCAGATGACAAGAGGAAAAAAGCCAAATGTGAGAGACATCCACATGATGTCTCACATGGCCATGTATATATATATATATATAAGAGAGAGATAAGATAAGAGATGAGATTCATTTATTAACATTGCACCGAAATACAACGTGATTATGTAGCGCAGTCATCCGGAAGAGGGAAGAGTATGCAAGCTGCAGCATTTCCAAACACATCACATGTTCTTCTGCGCGGCCGCGCTCATCCGTCTCCGGATGAAGGTCAAACAGATATGGAAAAAGGAAAAACACAATAGGTATCATTTGTGATATTCAAAAAAAGAATCTATCAAAGATTGCCTTAAGACACTCTATGATAAAGTCCCAAAAACTCTATCAGCAGTAAGCACAACCAGACAAGACATTGTTGCAGATTTATGACGGCAGGCAGGGAGGAACAGTCTGTGTGTATCAGCTCCAGATAAGAACAGTTCGCAGGTCTCACAGCTCGGCTCCAACCGAGAACGAACACAACACAGAGACCTCTGGGGGGGAGGGGGAGGGCAGCGGGTCCCTTCAGCTCCCAGCTCAGGAGAAGATTTGTAGACAGCCTTCAGTCCAAGGCCAGAGGCCAGATTAGATTATTTGCTTTATTTTTCAGTCAGGCCACAGTGTTCTTTTTACTGCAGACTTTAAGTCCAGGTGCTGTTTCTGGGTCCAAATCGCCGAATCGAAAGAGGTTCCAAGCTAAAAAGATCCTTCCGTATGTGCCCTGTTTTAATCCGGACGGCTGTAAACGAGTCCCACACACCGCAGGTCTGCGGCAGCCACCGCTTCTCCCACCGTGTGGTTCAGCCCGTACAACAGCTGGGAAGGTCATTCATAGCCTGGATCAAAGCATTTTCGCTGAGCGGAAGTCTCGCAAGCACGCCGATCGCTGCGGTCCTCCTCAGCCCTTCAGTGGCAGACAGCCACCAGTATCCCAATAAACCACAGAGATTCCACGTCCCCGACAGAGAGAGCGGACAGTTACATTAGCCTGCTCATCGAGTCCATAATGTAGCTCACCGCATGCGTGTCGGTAGGGCGCCCTGGCTCTCCCTGGCCAGTGCGCTTCGCGGAAATTTTTGTTATCGATAGTATCGATAGATGAAATAGCCCAGAAAACAGTCCACGCACATAAATCCATCCCAAATTGGTTCGAGCGAGCGCTGAAGAGTAACAGACGAGACAAATGCAGAAGCAGGGGGGGGGAAACCAGGGAGGTTTAGGAGCAAAAGGAGATGCGACCAGCCTTGCCGAGAAGCGGAAGTAGTATATATATATATATATATATATAGTATATATATATATATATATATATACTATATATATATAACACTAACTAGAGACAGCCTAAGCGTGCTCCAGTAGCGTGAGTACTCATCGACTCCTGTTTCCCTTTGAGCAGGAGGAGCAATGTTTTCCTCTTTGTTGTTGTTTTTTTTATCGGCCCGACTGACAAGTGGAGCCCATCCTGATGTTGGAGATCAGTCAAGGAGAGGGGAAACCCTTCCATTATACATCTCCCAGGCAAAAAACATAAACATCAAGGGATACCCTTGTGAATGTTATTACTGCTTGTGTCGGGACAAAGCAACCAAAGGCTTTCAACCAGTACCTTTCAGAGGCCAGGCTGAGTTGCCACAACCCTGGACGTGGGTGTAGAAGTTGTCCACGTGCCTGAGTCAGTAGGTCCCTATGAGGAGGCATTTGCCATGGTGTCCCTGACAACATTAAGATCAACTCCAGGAACCACGGTTTCTGTGGCCATCTGGGAGCTATGAGGATCAAGGAGAGGGCTCCCCATCTCACCCGTTCCAATGTTGCCCCGATCAGAGGGACAGGTGGAAAGGCATAGTAGAGCACCCCTGCTGGCCAATCATGTGCCAGAGCGTCTATCCCCAATGGAGCATCTGTCTCCTTCAGGGAGAAATAGAGGTCACAGTGTGAGCTAGCTCTGCAAGCGAACAGGTCCACAGAGGCTCTACCGAAACGTGACCATACCTGTTCCATGATCCGTGGGTTCAGGCTCCATTCCGACGCCAAAAGAGGCCCTCTTGAAAGGGCATCTGCTCCATAATTCAGATCAGATGGTGTGCTCCAATTCTTGGAGCACACCACGTAAGCATCCCCTGTGTCAGATTAAGGAGGGCCCAGGACCTCGTCCCTCCCTCTCTGTTGATGAAGGACACTGTGGTCCTGTTATCTGATTTTATCAGGATATAATGCCCGGCGACCAGACCTTTACTGAAGAAGTATTTCAATGACAGGAATACGGCCAGCAATTCCAGGAAGTTGATATGTAATTTGGCTTCCTGCTCGTTCCAAAGGCCGCAAGCGTTCTGGTTTCTGCAGATCGCTCCCCATCCTGTTTTTGAGGCATCCATCGTGATGACTACACGGGATGACGCCCTTCCCAGTGAGACCCCTTCTGTGAAAACTGACAGATCTCTCCAAGGTTCCAGGGCCTTTAGACACTCTGGGTCTATTTTAACCTCTTCTGCTTGTTTAGGCAGAGCAAGTTGTATTTGTTGGTTAAACCATACCTGTATGGCCCGCATTTTCAATAATGCACGTGGTACACAAGGAATGGCTGCCGCCAAGAGGCCCGACAGGCGTTGGCACGTTTTCACAAGAACCCGTTTGTCCAGTTTAAATCTTCCCAGGCAATGGCGAATGGAGGAAACTCTTTCCTTTGACAGCCATGCCCTGTATTGGATAGTGTCAATCTGTACACCCAGAAATACGGTAATCCGTGACGGAGTCAGATCGCTTTTCTGTAGGTTTATGACAAAACCGAGAGACTCCAGGTGAGAGATAACCTTAAGGGAGTGTAACAGCGCCTGCCTTCTGTTTCCAGCCATAATTAGCAGGTCGTCCAGGTAATTCAAGACCCTGAGTCCTTGATTCCTAAGAGGGGTCAGGGCTGCATCCAGACATTTAGTAAATGTACGCGGAGCAGTCTTTAAACCGAAGGGTAAGGCTTTGAATTCATAAGCGTTTCTTTCGAACGCAAAGGAGGAACTTTCTGTGTCTCCTCCACACGCCTATATGGAAATAGGCGTATTTCAAATCCACTGTACATGCGCAGTCTCCTGGTCTCACAGACTGGAGAACTTGCCGCAGTGTAAGCATCTTGAACTTGAAAGTTTTAATTATTTTATTGAGAGTCCTGAGATCCAGAATTGGTCTCAAGGAACGGTCCTTTTTGGGCACCAGGAAGTACTTGCTGTAGTGGCCAGAGCGTAGTTTGCATTCTGAGACCAAACTAATCACTCCCTTTTGCAGCATCGTTGAAACTTCCTCCCTCAGCACGTGCGCGCGTGCAGGTTGATCTTAGATTGCAACATCCCTGAGAAACGGGACGGTCTCCTTGATAACTGCAACTTGAGCCCGTGACGTATTGTTGTCATGACCCAATCATTTGGTAGACACGTCTCCCAGGCCTGCGCATGCGCGCTGAGCCTGGATGGCATGTTGAATTGCTGCTCCTCGTGTTTTAGTGCTAAAGGGGTGACCTTTGACCCCTCTTGCGCCTTTTCGAGCAGGCCGCTCGGCCCAACAGACGATATTGCGAGATCAGGCCGTCTCTGGCGGATCTCGTGTATCTTGCTGTGGTTCATAGTTTGACCGTGAGGTCTGGGTTTTATAAAAATGGGACTCGAGTCAAGAACCAGGGCAGTCTGTGCTTTGGTACTTTTATTTTTGTACATGTCTGAAACAGTGTCTGTTTTGTTTACATATACAGTAGGCGAGTCATATTTGGTGCGCACACATGTCACCAGCTCCTCGTGGTTTTTTACGAGCAGAGACTGGGATCAGAAAGTTAGGTTCCCGTACCTCGTGGGCGGGCGAACCTGTAAAATTATCAGTTTGTCCTGGTTCATCAGGTCCGGAACTGGTTTCCGTAGGAAGCAGCACTCGGACGGTACTGAGAAGCCTCACAGTCCCCAGCGGGTCTCTTTCGTGGGAGACCACGCGTGTTTTCCTTTGGTGGGGCAAATTTTTTCCTTGGCAAACCCTCGCGGAGGGCATCCGCTTGTTTGCGTCTTTGTTCCAGTCTTGTCTGGACATGTTCCAGGACTCTCCCGAAGAGTCCCGTCGACTCGATCGGGTGCTGTAGGAAAGTGGACATCTGGTTCTCTGGGAGGTCCGACAGTGTTAGCCAAAGATGGCACTGGGCGACAACTATTTCTGCCATTGCTTTGCCCTGGGAAATAGCTACTGTCCCCATCATGCTGAGCACGCGGTCAGAGGCACGACGGACCTCCTCTTTGGCCTCGGTTGTGGCTTGTTCGTCGTTTGTTACCTGGATGTCCTGTAGTTTTTCTGCCAGGTAGGCCTGTACCATGTTCGACGTATTCATTGCGCGAGCCGCGAGGCCTTGGGCCTTGTAGCACTTCTCGAGTTGTTTCTCCGAAGCACGGCAGGCCCTACTGGGTAGCGCTGGTTTCATCCCCGTGGCTGTGGGGACAAGGTGAGCCGCCAGAGACTCCTCTATCGGGGGTGCGCTGGCAAGACCCAGAGCCTCCATTCCCGCGACATCCAAGAGTCGGGACAATGGCAGCATGATGGGAGCCCTGGGTTCCGCCCAGGAGCGTTTGAGTTCCATTAGAAAGTCCGGAAAAATTGGCATTTTCTGCAACGTTGTCGGTTGCTTTGCGTAGAAATAGTTTCCCGCCAGCCTCGTAGCCTGTTGGCGAGTTGTGGGGTCTGGCCACGTGACCTGCAGGGCATCAGCAGCCCTATGGCACAGGTCGAACAGGGCAGGTACCGACAAGTCCGGTTCCGGAAGGTTCTGCGTCAGGTTCTGGGAGAAATGAACAGTTTCTCCATTGTCACCGTATTCGGCGTCTAAGTCGGACACTTCTGGCGTCGAGTCCTCGACAGCAAGTGAGGAGTCCGACGCGTTGTCCTCCCCGACTCGGCCATTGCACTCCAGGTCCACGTTTTCAGGCTCCGGTTCTGGAGCAGGCAGGTTAGTGCGACGTGCGACCTTCATCGCCGCGGTCCTTGCCATAGATTTGGCCAACGTGTCCGCGCGGCGTTTCCTCACTGTGGCCGTCATTCGACGACAGTGGGGCAGGAGTCAGGGGATTCCAGCGCTTTCCTCGCGTGCAGGATCCCTAGGCAGACAGGACAGGCCTCGTGGGTGTCCGTCGCCGAGAGGGAGTAGCCGCATCCGCTGGGGCATGGGCGCGAGCGAGGACTCGTCGTCCTGGTTTTCTTCTTCTTTGTCCTCCGTTTTCCCTTCTCGGGAGCCATGTCCGGAGACGAGAAGAGTAGAAGTTGGTCCTAGTTTCTTTTTGTTCGAAGCCGTCTTCTCCGTCGTCTTACTTTCGCTAGTAGACTGCTAGAGATTAGCAGAAGGTTGTGACGCAGTTAGCGTCGTCGAGCGAAGCTGCGGAAAAAGAAGAAAACTTTGAGGTAAGTAGAAAAATGTTGGACTAGCTTTCGCCAGCCCAGCAGTACGCAGGAAAATTTTCTCTGTACACTCAGAGTAGGGAGCAAGCTCACCTCAATCAAGCGACGCGACAACAGAGAAGTCCCGCGATGTTCAGGTGTTTCAGCAAGGTGAAGGGCAAAAAAGAGAAAATTGGAGGGGCATCAGTCGCATAAGTACCTAAAAGGCGGTACCTCTGGCGCGGGGTGACGCCCCCTGCCGTAAAATGCGTGAATGTATTCCTTCAGGTAATCGCGCGGGGGCGCAATTCCCATAGCAAGTATGTTGCACCGAGAGACCAAACTGAAAGGGAACTATTTTTTATATTCAGCTGATTTGACAATTCTTTCTTCTTCTTCTTCTTTCGGCTTTTCCCTTTTCAGGGGTCGCCACAGCGAGTCATCCTCCTCCACCTCACTCTGTCCTCTGCATCCTCTGTCCTCACTCCAACTACCTCCATGTCCTCTCTAACTGCATCCATATATCTCCTCTTTGGTCTCCCTCTTTGTCTTTTTCCTGGCAGCTGCATTTCTAACATCCTTCTACCAATATACCCACTGTCCCTCCTCTGGACATGTCCAAACCATCTCAGTCTGGCCTCCCTAACTTTATCTCCCAGTTGTTTAACATGTGCTGTACCTCTGATGATCTCATTCCTGATCTTATCCATCCTTGTCACTCCTAAGGAGAACCTCAGCATCTTCATTTCTGCCACTTCCAGTTCTTTCTCCTGTCTTTTTGTCAATGCCACTGTCTCCAGACCATACAACATAGCTGGTCTCACCACTGTCTTGTAAACTTTTCCTTTGACCTTTGCTGACACCTTTTTGTCACAAATCACTCCTGAAACTTTTCTCCATCCACTCCATCCTGCCTGGACTCTCTTTTTCACCTCTTTACCACATTCCCCATTTTCCTGGACAGTGGACCCCAAGTACTTGAAGTCCTGCACCTTTGTGACCTCTGCTCCTTGTAGCCTCACTGTTCCACTGGCCTCCCTCTCATTCACACACATGTACTCTGTCTTACTACGACTGACTTTCATTCCTCTTCTTTCAAGAGCATACCTCCACCTCTCCAAGTTCTCTTCCACTTGTTCCCTGTTCTCACCACAGATCACAATGTCATCTGCAAACATCATAGTCCATGGGGATTCCTGCCTGACCTCATCTGTTAGTCGGTCCATCACCAGAGCAAACAAGAAGGGGCTCAGAGCCGATCCTTGATGCAATCCCACCTCCACCTTGAAGGTATCTGTCACACCCACAGCACATCTCACCACTGTCCTGCTGTCCTCATACATGTCCTGTACCAGTCTAACATACTTTTCTGCCACTCCAGATTTCCTCATGCAATACCACACCTCTTCTCTTGGTACCCTGTCATATGCTTTTTCTAAATCCACAAACACACAATGGAGTTCTTTCTGACCCTCTCTGTACTTCTCTATCAACATCCTCAAAGCAAAGATGGCATCTGTGGTGCTCTTTCTTGGCATGAAACCATACTGCTGCTCACAGATAGTTACATCTTGTCTAAGTCTTGCTTCCACAACTCTCTCCCAGATCTTCATTGTGTGGCTCATCAACTTAATTCCCCTGTAGTTGCTACAACTCTGTACATCACCCTTGTTCTTAAAAATGGGAACCAGCACACTTCTTCTCCATTCCTCAGGCATTTTCTCACCCTCAAATATTCCATTAAATATTTGAGTCAAAAACCTCACTGCCATCTCTCCGAGACATTTCCAAACCTCCACTGGTATGTCATCAGGTCCTACTGCCTTCCCCTTCTTCATTCTTTTCAGAGCTTTCCGGACTTCACCCTCACTAATCTTTCCCACTTCCTGGTCCACCGTTTCTATTACCTCCACTCTTCTTTCTCTTTCATTCTCTTCATTCATTAGCTCCTCAAAGTAATCCTTCCATCTTCCCATCACACACTCCTCACTTGTTAGAACATTCCCATTCCCATCTTTAATAAGCCTAACCTGCTGCACATCCTTTCCAGCCTGATCCCTCTGTCTTGCCAATCGGTACAAGTCCTTCTCGCCCTCTTTAGTGTCCAGTCTCCCATATAACTCATTGTACGCCCTCTGCTTTGCCTTAGCTACTTCCCTCTTTGCTCTATGTCCCATCTCCTTATATTCCTGTCTCCTCTCTTCAGTCCTCTCACTGTCATATTTCTTCTTGGCTAATCTCTTTCTTTGAATGGCGTCCTGCACTTCACTATTCCACCACCAGGTTTCCTTATCATCCATTCTCTGTCCAGATGACACACCAAGTACCTTCCTACCTGTCTCTCTAATTACTGTTGCTGTAGTAGCCCAGTCACTTGGAAGCTCTTTCTTACCACCCAGAGCCTTTAACAGCTCGTCTCTGAATTTCTCACAACATTCTTCCTTCTTTAGCTTCCACCATTTGGTCTTCTTCTCTGATTTTACTCTTTTTCTCTTCTTCGCAACAACAGTCATTCTACACACAACCATCCGATGCTGTCTGGCCACACTCTCCCCTGCCACAACCTTACAGTCTCCAATCTCCTTCAGGTTTCCTCTTCTACACAGAATGTAGTCGATCTGCGTACTCCTTCCTCCACTCTTATAGGTCACTCTATGTTCCTCCCTCTTTTGGAAATAGGTATTGACTATAGCCATTTCCATTCTCTTGGCAAAATCCACCACCATCTGTCCTTCCTGGTTTCTTTCCTTGACACCAAACCTACCCATCACTTCCTCATCCCCTCTGTTTCCTTCACCAACATGTCCATTCAGGTCTGCTCCAATCACCACTCTTTCCTCCCTGGGAATACTCTCTATCACTTCATCCAGATCTTTCCAAAATTTATCTTTCTCCTCCCCATCACATCCAACCTGTGGAGCATAACCACTTACTATGTTTAGCATCAGACCTTCTACTTCTACCTTCAGACACATCACCCTATCTGACACTCTCTTCACCTACATTCTTTGCCAACTCCTCCTTCAGGACCACCCCTACTCCATTTCTCTTTCTATCCACACCATGGTAAAACAGTTTGAACCCTGCTCCAATGCTGCAAGCCTTGCTGCCCTTCCACTTGGTCTCTTGGACACATAAAACATCTACCTTCCTTCTCTGCATCATGTCAGCCAGCTCTCTACCTTTGTCTGTCATTGTCTCCAAATTTAGAGTTTCAACCCTCAGTCCTACATTCTTCACTTTCCTCTTCTCCCTCTGTCTCCTCCTGACACGTTTCCCTCCTCGTGGTCTTTGACTAACAGTAGCACAATTTTCTCCCACACGCGGTTGTCCACAGCACCGGTGGCGGTCGTTGTTAACCCGGGCCTCGGCGGATCTGGTATAGTGTCGCGCTAAGATGAACTTGCGTTAGTTTTGGCAAAACTGTTTGTCAGATGCCGTTCCTGACACAACCCTCACCATTTACACGGACTTGGGGCCTGTGTAAACTGCAACAAACACTGAAAATGTGTTTAAAATGGCAAATCAACTATACTCAAGACAGGGGAGTCAAATTCAGTTACAAAAAGGGTCCAAAATTAAAAACTTGGTCCAAGCCAAGGGCCAATTTCAGTCGATAAATTAACTCCAGTCAGATAGCCGATATGTTTTCTTGATTGCAGGTTCATCAACAAGAGTTTAGTCAGAATGTTTTTTTGATGCTCTTTCCACATCAAAATGAAAGGTTACTGAAAAATCCAACCTTTTTTCTGGCTTCAAAGTTAACTAACTGTCCTGAAAGGTCTACAATAAATGAAGTATTTAGTAGTATTTTAAGCAAAGTGTAGTGATACACCTTTTTCTCTGTAAACCCAGTGATACACCTTTTTCTTGGAAAACCTTCAGGAAAGGACATGAACACTGTTATCCCATTAATTTGAATCCAGGACACAAATTATCTCACCAAGAGACTCTTTATTTTTTGTCCTAATTCAAATAATAACCTTCTTTTATTTTATTATCATTATTATTTTCAATATGTTGATAATCAAAGGACTCTGTTTTAAGCCAAGGACAGGTCAAAATGATATTTCAGTATTTGTTTAAAAGTGTTGAAGACAGTAACCAGTTTTAATCATAAAGCTGGCATCTACTTTCTAATTCATTATTCCTTCTGCCTTCTCCACTAACCTCCTCCTACTTCCTACACTGTCAGGGAGGGGCGAGTACCGGAAGTCAGGCTTCTCTTCAAAAGCTCTCACTTCCTTGAACTCGCTGAGTTGAGATGAGACTTTCTTGAGCTGTTGAACTGTGGCCATGAGCCAAAGGCCTGGTTCTCAGTTCGGATGTGCAGTACGTCACTGTACATTCAATCGAGCTTAAAGCTCCAAACTTTTAATACAAATTCCTTCTGAGGAATATTTTATTTTGAAAATCAACTGGACTGCCGTTACTTCCGGTTGATCAAGCGGACACAGGAGACACTGGGAAGGTAACATGCTAAGGCTGGAAGCCCTCTCTTACCGGAACCTAGACTGACCGTCTTCGCAAGGTAACGAGTTGTTTGATGTTACTAAAGCATACCTGGAGTTTAGCTGACGTCGCTGGAGGAGCTTTCATATCCTGGTTGAACTCACTCAGTTAGACAACTTCCCCTTCTTTCCTTCTATTCTCTTATCTTCTTTGCCAGTAATATTAAGTTAAAGTGCCTTCAGATATAAGTTATTTAAGATCTCATAACTTATCTGTTGTCCCTTAAATATCCGTCGGCTAGTAGAAATTACGGACGCGTGATTTCATCTGTTGATGTTTAATTTATAGGAAATTGATTAGAACCAAATCAAAGTGTGCATGTTATGATGTTAATTTAATGATCTGTTAATAAATGACTCCATTTATTTGATAGGTCAAATATAATTAATGTCTCATGGTCACTCTTATATCTCATTTGGTCACACAAGATGTTTTTAATCCAAAAAGAAGAGAATCTGTGAATAAATAAACAATTACTATTCTTGAACTTGAACTAGTCTTGAATAATTGATTAAGGTTGTAACAGGTAACCTTGCTCACATCCTAAAAAAGTGAGAAATGATAAAAAATATTTAACATTTAAAATATCTTAGAGGGCCAGATATGGTGTTAACGAGGGCCAGATTTGGCCCACGAGCCTTGACTTTGACACGTGCTTGCTGCTCATTGCTACGTTACTAAAAATGTCCTAAACACATCTGATGCTGGCAGGTTTGTTTATTTTACACTAAGCCAAAGTTTTGTGTTATTTATTCATTGTGAGCCAAGTTTTATGTTTTTGTTGTTGTTGTTGTTTTTGTTGGCATTTTTAAACAAGACATGTTTATTTGGTGGTAAATAATTTACCTTAATGACTAACAAAGGATTGTTTTTTTCTTGGTTGTTTTATATTTCAATTAATAAAAATGCATTGAATCAAACTCATAATGGATAACGTCAGATTGTGATAAAAACTGAGATAATTGTATGAATTATTAGGAAAATTGAGGCACAAACTACTGTATATTAGTTTAGCGAAAATGCTGCTGACTCACAAACAAGCCTCAAACTACATACAGATTTGAGTTTGTGGCTATAGTGTTTTCATTTGTGGTTAAAATCAGATTAAAAAACATTCAAGACTTAAGAAGTAAATGATATGAGGGTGTGAAATATGGGATAAACAATGTGTTAATGTGTGTTTGTGTGTGTACGGTGAGTGTGGGAAGGGGGTGGACAAAGGGTGATGACAGGCACAGAGATATGATAAAGATGTTCTGCACCTGCTGTCATTTAAACACCCCTTAATTAAACACATTTAATCCTCCAGGTCATTCAGAAGAGAGAGCAACAGAAAGGAAAATAGAAAGATGAGCAGACGTTATGGAAAACATTTCAAATAAATTTAGGTTAACAGATGATGTCATGCATTTACAAGTGAGAGGGATAGTATTTGTCAGCGGATGTTGAGTACAAATAAAGGTTTTCATAAGGAGTTAGGATTTAAAGTATGAACCGGAACTACATCCCAGCCATTGAATTTAGCCCACAATCTATAAAACTTCTTGAATTCTTTATTCTTCTTTAATTCATTATTATGCTGTCTAGGGTCAATAGCTGTGACTGTCTTGAATTGTGTTGACTCTAGGCCTGTTGCGATAAACAATAACTCAATTAATCACAGGATGAATAAAAATTATAGACCACATTTTCATTTATCACCTTTATTGTTTCTTTGTGTCTCTCTCTCTTTCTACTGAAGACACTGGATGACAAAAGGCTCAACTCCGGTACTCTTCACTGACCCCTCTCTTTCTCTTTTCTCTTTAACATAGGTTTAACCGTCCAAAATCCAGTTTTTGGATCATTAAAAGCAGCTAAGCTGAGAAGCCAAGCTATGAGTTAAGCTAACAGGCCGACCTCGGGGGAAAACAACCTGTCTTGTCGAAGCTCCAAAATTCATGGTTGAATCCCGTGCCTTTGTGTAAAAAGTTGTTTTCCTCTGTAAAAAGAAGCTGAGAACTTGTTTACGGATTTTTTTTAAATTAAAATCTTTGTTTGAAAAATGCTAATGCTAAAGAGCTCAAACCACACTAAGCATCCGCCATTTTGAGAACTGAAAGAAAAGGGAGAGACAGCCCATGTCATGTCAAGAGGCCTCCCTCCATTTTTCTTAAAGAGAGACGCTGCTCGCTCCCTCACTATCCATCCTTCTGTTCAAAGAGTCTTATACTGCCATGTGGTGGTCAAAAAAGGCACTACACTCAAAATAAATTCAACATTTCTTCTTAAATTTGACAGTAATTACTAATTATTGTCAAATTTCAAACAATATTATTGTTTATCATAATAATTTCTGAGAAAATTAATCGCCCAGCAAAATGTGTTATTGTGACAGGCCTTGTTGACTCCAAATATGATTGTACTGCAGATATACAACCTCTGATTACTTTCTGAGAGCTTCATTCAAATTCACTCTGTGGTTCATGAAACATTTTAGTAGTAGACAAAAGCATGCACAGATACACACAGACAAGAGCAAAAACATTTTCACTCACGTTCCACAGCAGGAGATGAACGTGCCTGGTAGTGTAGGCAGTATGAAATATCTGCTTAGACATCAGGTTTGTGATAATAGTTTTGAAATTTGTGAGATCTCTGCTTTCGTCAGACTTCCTGTTTGTGTGTGTAGAAGTCGTGAGGTGAGCAGCAGAGACTGATTTTTGGGGCGATGTTTTTGTGCAGTTTCAGTTGCTGATCAACTGCTTGGAGTTTTAACCATCTTTGATGTTCATAGGCATATTTTTTATGAGCTTTTACCCAATAGTCTGACATTCATGTGGATATCACTAATGGCTTTGTTTAACTAATAACATTTATGGTCGTTAAAGTAGAAAAAACTGGTTAAATGGGGTATATGTTATGTTAAATATGTATAAGTAATGTTCAATGTACAGTAGTACATAGTTATGTGCAATATATATCATGTGCATTTTAGCTTATATTACTACCTGTGAAGTACTTATTTATACAAATTCATCCTATTTGCACCGTTATATTCTACTATGTTGTTGTTTACTATATTTATTTTAGACTTTATAAATATTATATTTATTTTTCACATTTTGGTACTTTATTTTGTACCCTTGTTGCTTGCGTTAGTATTTCTTGTTTGTTTTTTTGTTTTTAGAAGCAAATTGGTTCTTCTCATCCTGAACATCTCATTGACCTGTTGACCTTGTGTTAACCTGCATATGACAAATAAACAACAAAACAATTCTGCCCTGTGTACCGGGGACATGGGATTTAAGATTTGAAAAAAAAAAAAAAAGTAAACATACCAGGACTCTGGACAGAAGTCAAAACGTTTTCTGCAACAAATAAAGTCCAGTTGATCCTGTATTGAACGCCTTTTTTGAACATACCAGGAAGTTGCATAGTGGCAGCTGACACTGACAGCTGTCAGAGTCAGAGTCAGAGAGTCTTTATTGTCATTTGCACCGCATGTGGTACATGTGATGAAAACGAGATTATGTACACGGGGTCCCAGTTACATCCAACAACAAATGCAATAGAAAAACAGTAATAACATCTAGAATTAACTAAGAAAAACATCAACTAGTAATACACTAAGCCTAATATAGTGGGCAGCACGAACATGAGTTTGTATGAGCAGATGGTCACAGATGAACACAGATAAACACAGCAACAAGAAAACAGATCAGCATCAGCATGATATGATATTTTGCAGTGTTTATTTTTTATTTTATGTCAGCACATCATGGAGTTTTAAGTTAAAATCTTCTGTGTTTTGCCCTGAACTGTGTTAGTGTCCATATTATAAAACAAGTCAGATACTTCAACAGGTTTGAAAGTTTAAAATTTACCACTAGGTGTGAACAGAGGTGTATGTGCAGTCAAGTCACCCAGAATGGATTTGTAACAGTCTGAACAGCATTTGAGTCTTAATGAGAAGATTTTATTTATTCTTGTTCTTTTTTCATCTGTTCTTACCTCATGCCTCATTCTCTGCACCACTTTCCAATTCTCATCCACGTTCAGAAATCCACCACATCTGTAGCTCCATCTTTCATGTTTTGACTCACAAATTTCCTTTTACATGTACAATCTTTACAACCTGTTTTTGTTTGTTTCTTTTTTTTTTAAATATAATTTTCTTTCATTTATTATTCTCAATTTATATGCTTTCTTTCATGATTGTTTACTGTTGTCAAAGAGTGATGACAACTTGTCATCACTCTTTGTTAAAATCGGGTCTCCCAAGGCTCATTGGGACTAACCTGTATATGTAAAGGTTGAATGAATTTTTAGTTTTCTTCTCATTTGTCCTGTTTTCCACCCCTCAGCTGCAGTATCCTGTATGCTGAGAGAAAACATTACCGTATATGCATGAATCTACTTTGGGATTTAAAAAATAAAAAAAATAATTTGTATGTCACCATGAAGCCTTGGGCATCATTATGTGTCAGACTCACATGTGTAATTTCATCTGTGTGTGTGTGTGCAGAGCAAGGTGATGTCCTCAGGGCAGCTGTCCACACTACAGCAGAGAAGCAGCTGACCAGCTGTCGCCCTCACAGCTAGTGGCATGTCATCTCTGTTTTTACATCAACCTTCCTTCGTCAGACTGTTTTTTCCTTTTAGTTTTTCCTTTTTTTTTAAACTCCACCTCTCTGTGATTTATTCTTTATTATTTATCCCCCCACCTTGGCCTCATTTTGTGTTCTTCACGTTTTCCATTTTTAAACTTTTAACAATGTTACCTGTCCACA
>JBBPBX010048200.1:0-16810 GCA_038048925.1 Garcialebias charrua | reverse complement strand
CACACACACACACACACACACACACACACACACACACACACAGAGACTCCATCGCAGCAGCTACTGTGTCTTCTTCACCACATGAGCGCAGTCATATTTGCCTCTGACCACAGTCAGTTTGACCCCGGGGAGGTCCTGGGTCTTCCCGCCCTGAACCAGAACTATGTTGTGCTCCTGCAGGTTGTGTCCCTCCCCAGGGATGAACACCACCACTTCCTTGCCGTTGGACAGCCGCACCCGAGCACACTTCCTGTTGGCAGAGTTGGGCTTCTTGGGTTTCTTAATCATCGTCTTGAGGACGACGCCCTTGAGCTGAGGGCGGCCAAACGTGGCACCCAAGGACGGTGGCCGCGGTTTGGGCTTCCCCTTGCGGTGCATCTGGTTGAGGGTAGCCATGGTCCTGGAGAGGAGGGGGCCTGACCAGGCGCAGGCGAGCTGGGAGGCTGCAGAGAAGGTTAACACAGGAAACTAGTTGTGAGAATAGATTGTGTGTCTGACCAGCTGCTGACCACAGATTAAAACTTTGTCGTCTGATCTTGGGTTCATACTTTGGGTTTAAGAGTCTTTTTATTTCAAAATAAGGTCAGAGTTAAAATAATTTCTTCTGAAAAGGTCAGAGTCAGAGAGAGAGAGTCTTTATTGTCATTTGCACCGCATGTAGTACATGTGATGAAAACGAAATTATGTACACGGGGTCCCAGTTACATCCAACAACAACTACAAGAGAAACAACAAATGCAAGAGAAAAACAGTAATAACATTCTAGGATTAACTAAAAGGTTCAGGTAGATTAAGATTTTTGCACAGCTCAGTGTGGCACTCACCTTGGACGAGTGTCGTCAGCGTTGATCTCAGGCTCCAGAACATTTCTAAAACAAAAAACACAAAATGTTCTATTCAAACTAATTTACTATTGTCTTTTATAAGCAGAAAAATAAACATTTGGTGACATAGCTTTAAATAAAAACATAAAAGTTAAACTTGGAATATTTTTGTAAAACACTTGGACTCAGTTTAGTTTATTATTTGCAACAGTGCACTTTGTTTTTCCCCTCAGGGACCTGCTTCAGATGTTTAAACCTTAAAACCCTCTGTGTGGCTGAAAGTTGGAAATAAAATATTTACAGCGTCGTCTCCTTCTTCTCTGTGGTGAGCTGGGGCAGCAGGTGAAGAAAGACCAACAGACTCGATAAACTCACCAGGAGAGCTGGTTCAGTTCTGGGAGTGGACCTGCAGTCTCTGACAGAGGAGTCTGAGCAGAAGATGCTGAGGAACCTGCTCCAGATCCTGAACAACACGTCGCACCCCCTGCATGACACCTGGACTCTGACCACACCCCCTGCATGACACCTGGACTCTGACCGCAGCACCTTCAGTCGTAGACTAATGCCTGGTACCCACTGCCCCCGGTTTCGGGCGGCTGAAGCGGCCGGTTTACATTCAAAGTCTATTGAGGAGACGCGTCGAGTCACGGCAAACCAGGAAGCGGCGCGATTCGAGTGATCGAAGCGGCGCGATTCGAGTGATCGAAGCGGCGCGGCGGCAGCCTGCACACGCGCGCGTCGGCGTCGAACTGCCAACGCCATAAAATTCCATCTCTGGAGGCTCGACGCGTCCAGCAAACAGTGGGGAGAGCCTCTGCTATCTGATTACACAACCACAACGGGACTTTTTTTTTACTTTTTAAACTTACCGGATCCAGCCTCCATGAATTGGACCCAAACTCCGGTAAGAAACGTGGCATTTTTACAGTTGCTGCTGACAGGCTGCTGTCCTCTCCAGTGTAGATCACCCCAAACATAAAAAAAAAGTTTTAATCTCATCGAAGACCGTCGGAGGTGCAGTTAACACAACAACTGAACCCGGAAAACGAACTACACCTCCTCCCTCTGCTACCCCCTAGTGTACGTCATCAGACGGCCTTCAGTGGCAGTGGGACCCTGTCAAACGGCCAAAAGGGGGCGGCAGGCGCGTTTCGAGTTGTGCAGTGGGGAACAGGCATCATCAGACCACCAAGGTGCTCCAGAACAACACAGGAAATCCTTCAAACTGTTAAACTCCTCCCCCTTTCTACACAATAAAATTAATCCTGCACCAAAATAAACTCTTTAATGTTTCTGTCTGCACCTGATCTGTTTTAGAACTTAATTATAGTTTTTTATATTCTCTGTTATTTTTATATTCTCTGGTGTTATCTTGTGTGATTTCAATCAGCTGTTATTATTTTAGTTCTACTTTAAGCCTTTATTTTGTATTTTTGTACAGCACTTTGTGATAAGTGCTATATAAATAAAGTTCACTTAGTAATGAAACTCTGACAACACTTTCCTGCGGGATCAATGAAGTTCTGTCATCTCAACTGGCAACAAACTGATGGAGCCTGTTTTACTTTCGTGACATCAGATCATCCGTTTCAGTTAATATTGGTTTACAGAACTTCCATGATCTATTCACCATGTTTTTTATCACCACGTTCAGCAGAAAAGGCATTTTAGTAAATCAATCAGGGACCGAACACACTGAAAAGAACAGGAAGAATTAGTCATTTTGTACTGTTGGTTGAAGAATATTATTGTTTAACCTGATTGTTGGAAAAAGTTGGTTGAAGATTATTATTGTTTACATGGTTTGACTACTGTTGTTTAATCTGATTGTTGGAGATAAGGGGCAGATATAATAAGATTTATTCTTCTTTCTGCCACCTTTCATTTTTTTACATTTTGTACACTATCATTATGAGATTGCCTTGTATTGTTTCTTTTGTAAAAAAAATGAACAAATTTAATAAACATAAACATAAACATAAACAACAAGATGTTGCACAAGTTAAAACAGCTAAACGCACTTTCAGTTAGCCATCAGTTGCAAAGTACAACAAAATCTAAACGCAGATTTTTCAATGGAGTTTGGCGTTTCTGTTCAGATGGTTCTGATGTGACTTGGTGCTATTTAAACATTTAAATGAACTGGTTCGGTCCATAACGATGCTAACGTTAGCTGCTAGCCTCCAGGCGGAACACAAAACATATTTTTCTAAACTAGATACTTGATCAGAACATCTCAAATAAGCCTTCAAAATATATTTTAAAAATTCGATTTAGAAAATCCTATTTATAATTCAGAATTACGTAAAAATATTTACCTAAAGCGTCAAGGACATCACATTAAAATGCTGGGACTCAAAACCGGATATAGTTCAAAAGACTTCCGGGTCAATTTCAAAACAAAAGATGCTTGTATTCATAGATTTTTTTTTTTCATTCAACCTTTATTTAGTCATAGTTTATATAAATACTGTACATATCTATGCTTGTATTCATAGATATCATAGATATCTATACAGTATATAATGTCTATGATAGATATATTAGACTGAACCAGACTGAAGACCCACTTGTTCAAAAAAGCTTTCAGTGTGTAAAAAAGCTTTCAGTGTGTAACTTTTATTACTTTTGGTAGTTTAGTATGTAGCATTTTTTATTTCCATTGCCTTTTTATTTCCACTTGCTCAAATAAGCTTCCAGTGTGTAACTTTTATTACTTCTGGTATTTTAATATGTAACATTCTTTAATTTCCATTGCCTTTTTATTTCCACTTGTTCAAAAAAGCTTTCAGCGTGTAACTTTTATTACTTGTGTTATTTTAGTATGTAGCATTTTTTATTTCCATTGCTTCTTTTATTGCTGTTGTTTCTTATTCTATTTTCATTGATTTATTGTTCCAGTTTATTCATCTTTTTATCCTGTTAAGCACCTTGGTCAATGCAAGGCATTGTAGGAAGGTGCTATACAAATAAAGCTTATTATTATTATTATTATTATGCTTGTATTCCCCACCCCCCATAAAAACCAAAATTAACCACTCTAGAGCAGGGGTCTGCAACCTTTACAACCAAAAGAGCCATGTCTTTATTTAGACTTATCTGTCTAAATAAAGGTTGAATGAATGAATGTTACGCCTTTGTTCACTAAATTAAAAGCGTTCAGAGCCGCAACCTGCTACAGCTGTGGTCATCAACTGGTGGCCCATGGGCCACTTTAGGTTTGTTGGAAGGGGCTTTTGTGGCTACTAGGGTGACATTATAAAAATAAAATAACTAATAATTTATATTTTTACAATTTAAGACAAATGAAAAAACTGATTATTTTAAAGATTATTAAATAAAACTATGAACTATACAAACCTAGGTGTATTTTTAATTGTGGAAAAATGAATTAAGTATAGAAATAAATAACGTTAAAAGTTTTACTCATTTTACTTGTTCCAATATCCACATACGTACTGTATTTGCAAATGAAATTACATAAAACTGTTGAAACTAGTCATTTTTTGTTGTTTGTAGCCTATAACAACCAATTCAGTTTTGGTCAAAGCTTGAAAGAGCCGCTGCAGATGGACCAAAGAACCGCATGTGGCTCCAGAGCCGCAGGTTGCAGACCCCTGCTCTAGAGTCTAGTTTGATATCAGTAAACAGTGGTGATTAATGTAGGTTAACTGTCATTTAAACAACATACAATTTTCAAGGTTAAGGTCAAGGTTTGTCATTCACACCACGTGGTACATGTGGTGGAACGAAATTATGTACACAGGGTCCCAGTTACACCGTCAAAAGTATTAAAATGTAATAGAAAACGTAATAAGATCTAAAATATGAACTAAGAAAAACGTTAATAAAAGTACACTAAGCACTGATGGAATCTGGGGTGTTCTAAATGGTCCGAGCACAGAATTCAGGAAGCACGTCACCTTAGTTTAAAATATTTAATTGAGCAGAAAATTAAAGTATGCAGATATCACATAAAGTCAGATTGCAATCTGAGGAGCAAACAAAGCGAACCTTTCTGATGTCCACCCGGAAGTTTGTTCAACGAATCATTATTCGTCTGTTATTTATAGATTTTGTCAAGGCACCCCTCCGAGGTGGACAGATGTTGAGTCACATCTTGTGTCAGCCACTCATGAGCAGACTCTGTCACCATGGTAACTCGAAGGCCATAGACTACAGCACATTCCTTTGCTGATAACGGTGAATTTATGACACCCAAAAAGGAACATCTAATATCAATGCTTGTTCAGTTTGACTCTACTG
Source organism: Garcialebias charrua (assembly GCA_038048925.1). NCBI lineage: Eukaryota > Metazoa > Chordata > Actinopteri > Cyprinodontiformes > Rivulidae > Garcialebias > Garcialebias charrua. Next base: position 11,720 of record JBBPBX010048200.1, on the reverse strand, counting down.
GCTTATACTAAAGCGTTAATCTACTATTATTTGGTGTAGTGGACATGACCTTGTCCACTTTTAAGACACCTGTGTACTTTTGAACTGTCCAGTGATGACCTTTACTGACCTCTCAGTAAAGCAGGACATTTAACACAATTATTCCATTAGTTATAATCTGAGGACATATAGTCACTAAAAGAGACTATTTCTATATCTTGATTTTATTCTAATGTAATCAAGAATAACTTTTCTCATTTTCATGATATGTGCTTTTATGCTGTGTTATTCTGAAATGTGTTAATTACTGTCTTCACTGCTGTGTTTAAAGGTGAAGCCTTCGGGTCACAGAGACCGGACGGTTTTGTTTAGAAACTCAGAGACAGTCTGATGAGCAGGGCTCCAGCGTTATCTGTCTTTTTTCCTAAACATTTCTCTCTGCTGCTGGCTTGTAACCTTGGGTTTGATAAAGCAAGTGAACTCCTCTCTGTGTTCCTGCTTTTAAGTTCTAACTGTGCGGAAACGCTTCAGTCTTTGAATGGACAAAGAGTTTGAATGGACGGAGACCTGAAAGCTCTCTGCCTTGCAGCTGGTCAAGCTTGGTCAAGAGCCAAAGACTAACTTGTCAGCTAGAACTGATGGACGTCTCCATCCAGTTCCCCGAGCAAAAGCTCCAAAGTTCTTAATGAACTTCCTTTGAGAAACATCTCGTCTTGAAGTCAGCCAGAAGCTGCCACATGTTTCTGACGGCTGACGCGGATCCGAGGAGACGTTGGAAGTAAACGACCAGTTCAGACGTACGAGGGCCGGAAGGACTCCGTGCACCTGGGAGGCTGGCAATATCTTTATCAGACGCATCGTCAAAAGGTAAAGAGCGGTTTACAAACGTACCTGGGATTTAGCCGAAGTCGGATGGAATGTGTCATCTCTGGTTACACTCGAGATAAATAACTTAATCTCTCCAACCTCTTATTCCTCCTACTCTTTCCCCTCTCTATCTAAGCTGGAAACTATATTTTTAAGCTAAAAGAGCCCACAGACTAAATATGTTAACATCCAATATTTATGTCTGTTGTGTTGAATTTAAGTGTGCTGACGTTTTAAATTGAAAGAAAGTGAAATCATGTCAATCAAGTGTAATGGTGTTAATTTAGTTGATTTATTCTAAATAAATGATAGTGTCTCTTTGACATATCAAACTAAGTTAACGTCTTTGTCACTTAATGGCTCTGTTTATTTATCCATCATAAAGATCACAGAAATATTGAATAAACTGAAAAAGAAGAGAATCCGTGAATTTACTATTCAATCTGAATAAGTAGATTAATTAAGGATAAAGAGGTCAGTATTAAATTGACCTCCCCTTTAATTCCTTTACATCTGGTGGCCTCGTATCGGCTTCTAAAAGTTTATTGATAAATCTGTGGTCTCAGTCATGAACTGTAACGTCATGTTTGCATAAAAGGATCCAAGTTTTAAACTCTGAGGATAATGATTTTGGCTGGAAGTGTTCAAAGCAGGCAGATTCTGCATGTTTTTATCATTTGAAGCTGTGAGATTATTATTGTTTCAACTCTGTTAGACGCTGTTGGAAGCATTCAGGTGAAGTTTTGTCAGCCGTAGTCTGTGGAAGTTCTGGTTCGGTCCAGTTCACGCGGACTCCTGTACAAAGCTTTGTTTGACCGCCGAGTCAGAAGCCTGAAAGCTAATTTAACATCTACAAGATTGCTGTTGTGGTGTTTTACATTTTAAAGAAGGTCGAAGCAGCATATACTGTTAGAACGTGTCGGTTAGTGGTTCGTGAAACCCGAGTTCTGCTCCTTTAAAGTGGACGGAACCGACCTGAACGCGGCTCCGAGGGAGTCCGTGTCGTGTTACAGTTGAGGTGCTGTGTTACTGAGCGTAACTAAGTTTGCCTGTCTAGATGTGCGCGCCGCATGTTTCAGAATTTTGGGAAGTTAAATTGTAGCGTTTGAGTTGTTTTAAGAGTCTATAAAGTTGTGGTCTGCTGTGCAAGCTAACGTTAAGAAGACGTGTCTCATGTCCGTTTATGAGCTGTGATTGGATGATACGAGTGCTGTGTGCTGTGAATCACTCTTGTAGCGAACGCTGATTCGCTGTTGTGTGCTGTCAATCACTCTTGTGGCGAACGCTGATTCGCTGTTGTGAGCTGTCAATCACGTCGCACGCCGTTGCGACCAGCCCACTTTGTCGTCATTTCCGGTACTACATTGGTCGAAGGTAAGAAAAACTACATTCGCCATTTATGCTTGGAGAATGAACTACATATGCTGTGATTGATTTGTTGACGTCACGTATGTTGTAGCGAGCTCCGCCTCGCTCACGTAAGAAGCTGGTGACGCGCTACGCACGCTGCGTGGGCCCGCCCATTTTTGTCGTCACTTCCAGGTGCCGCACTTTGAGTGACAGGTCACACTCGCTGGCTCACACTCGTTCACACACGAACACACACTTAAACACTCATCTGAAGCCATCAACACTGTCTAGCAGCATAAACTTGTCTCTGACAAGAAAGCGGTTCGAGCAATTATCACGTTCTTACTGAAAACTAACCCTAATAGGTTGTTTTCTTTCCATGTACTGATTTAAACTCAGTCGCTTCGTGATAACATACGCGACGCTGCCCCCTGCTGGACGTTAATAGATGAGTTTTCTCTCAACACATCATAAAGTCAGCATTTTTTATGGTGTAAATTACCAGCTTTAAAATTGTTCTGTACACAAACAAAAACTCCTGTTTATTTTAAATAAAGAATTTTTGAAAACAGAGGTACAGACGAACAATTGATGCTCATTTTAAATACTGAAGAGATTTAAAATAACACTCAAAAAAGCATCTTTTATTTGATTTTCAGATTAAATAAAAAAGAAAAGTTGATGGAGAGCAGAGCATTTCCACATTCAAAATTTTAAACAGCATTGGCATACACTGTACACTTTTGGTTAAAAATAGCATTTTTAACGTTTTTCTGTGTACGTTTACAACAGTGAGGTTAATTTGATAACGAATTTCTTTTTCGAATAACACCTGCATGTACCAGCTTGTTGATTTTTACAGACTCAAAACAAATATGGATAAACAATCAGATGAAGTTGTTCCATCCTCATCCTTGGAGGATGCTGATGGTGAGCAAACTCCAGCGCCGGTTGAGGAGAAAATCCCAGCGCAGGAGGATTCAGAGTCTGAGTCAGAGGACACAGATTGTGTTGATAATGCCTTAAAACTGCTAATGAAAACACTCGTGAAGTATGGTGAGGAGGTAGCAGCAATGGACACCCCGACTCTGGACACAGAGTTAGAAAGTCTAGCAACAGGCATAATCAAAAAAGGTGGAAAAAAGCTCAGCGCCGACCGTACTGTCAAATTGGCCTTTCTGTTGAAGACCAGACTGGACCATGAACTGTATAAGAGTGGGGACCTTGAGGATGAACTGGCTGATGAAAAAAATAAACTGGCTGATGAGAAAACTAAACACGAAGGTACCACTTCAGAGTTTGTGTCATACAAGAAAACGACAAATACAGAGATTGAACGTTTAAACAATGAAATACTGTTGCAAACACATTCATATGAAGAAAACATTCGGTCCAGAGGACAAAAATATGACGATTCTATCAGAGAGAATGAAATATTACAGCAACAGGTACAATCGATGTCTAAAGATCTACAAGAGAACAAGGAAAAAAGAGAAGAAGCCCACACCCGGTGCACAATGTTGAAAATAGAGTATGATAAATTAAAAGAACAACTAAAAGAGAGCACTCAATTCGAGGAAAATAGAAAACTCAGTGAACAGTGCACAGCGCTACAAACTGCAGTTGATTGTTTACGCAGAGAATTGACTGAAAGTAAGGTGGAACTGACCTTAACTAAAGAAAACCTCTTTAAAGAAAGGGAGAGGTGGGTGGATGTTGTGGCAAAGCATTCTCAAGGCATCACACCACCACCCCCACCACCTCCACGCGGTGATGCAGAACAGCTCACCGTACCTGTTAAGACCCGCCAGTCGGAGCAGGGACTTGCGTCCTCAACATCAACACCTGCACATGGATCACAGGTAAATGGGAATAGCAATGATGCTAAACTTTCTATTCCAATACCTGAACTCCAGAAGCTTTCTAGATACATTCAACGCTTTGAGCCAGGGCCGTTGGGTTCAATCTATACAAAGAACTACCTAGACTCTCTTGATTTCCAGCTGGGTAATTTTCCAAATGCTACTGCTGAGGATAAAATTGCGCTGATCAGGCTCACCGCAGACTGGCCTGTATATAACTTCATTGTTCGCCAACCGGACGCCATAAAAACAGATTACAAACTGTTGCGTGATACTCTTATACGAGAGTTCACTCCAAACATGGGGCCTGGTGGCTACCCTGATGCCGAGAAGGTCGTGCAAGGTAAGAAGGAGCATCCACAGGCATATTACCAGAGAATGTTCCAGGCTTTCTTTGGTAATCGCAATGAACCGGGCATGGAGGACGACGTAGGTTTTAAATACCTTTTCGGTAAAAACCTCCACCCTGATATAAAAGAGTCAGTTCAAGTGATGGCTAATTTCAGAGACAAGACCATCAAGGAAATGAAACAATGCGCCGTAAATGTTTTCGAGGCCCGCATGGAATGCAGAACACCCGTAGAGGTGTTCACGAGTGCGAGAGCCGACTCCCAATCGCTGGAACTGGAAGGGACGCGAGCACCAGCTCCCTATCCACCGACAGGCGAAAAGAAACAGACCTTTCACCCTGACAAACCACAAAGTGGGGGTGTCCGCTTGAGGAAAAACCCAAGGTGGCTCAAGCAAAACACGGAGGGTGAACAAAAGGATCAAAAGGGGGGTGCGCGTCCAACGAGTAAAGATTATGGGTACAAGGGTAACCCATATAACCAAGGGTGGTCCCAGCAGGAACCCCCGAACCAAGGGTGGTCCCAGAGGGGACACCCGAAGCCAGTCTGGGCCCGGAAGGGGCCCCCACGCCGTGGACCTGCTCCCCCTACCCCTCAAACTGAACAGTCCGAGACAGACAAAAAATCGCAGAAGTCCCGGAGGAAAGGCCGTAGCCCTCTGTCCCCAGAAGTCAAGGAGGAAATACGTCAGATGTTCGACACGTGGGAAAATACTAAAAATGAGAACAAACCCGGTGTGATGTGTAGCACTATCATTGATAGTAACTCTGAACATTCTAACAACAACAATGCCACAGTTGCTGGCAGTCACCAAGACATTGGTGGCCAGGATGCTGACAATCAGGGTAATGACAGTCGAATCGTTGACAGTCCAGAATGTGACAGTCAACAGAACGTTGACTGTAACCATGACTTCATTGCTACGGAGCCTGAGCACCCCTCGTCAGAAAAAGGGGGGGAAAGCTCACTCACCGTTGAAAGTGGCTCGCCACGAACTGAACAGTCAGACCCATGTGTGTCTGCACTAACAGTACTGATAAATGAAGGTCACACAGTCAGGGGTAGGCGTGATAAACGTCGGAGACAACCTGGTGAGTTCCTGTGTGACATTATCAGAAAGGGGCCCGCTAAGAAGGCTTACCTGTCCATCACGTTGGAAGGGATCCTCAGAAAAGAGGCCCTCTTGGATGGTGGGGCAGACATATCCGTTATGTCACCCACACTGTTAGAAGAGCTGCGGCTGGCCGCTAGCGGTGTTGACAGGGAAATACCCCTCAGAGAATGTGCTATAGTTTTGCAGGGTCTCTCGGAGACGAGTACAACCCTAACAGCTATAGCAATGGTTCACATGCAGATTGGTGAGACGACACTATACCACCCGGTATACGTGTCCACCGTTGACTCATGCCCATTTTTGGTTGGCCAAGACTTTATAAACCGCTTCGACGCGGTTATAGATTATGGCGATCAGACAATGTGGACCAGAGTGAGTCAACCACTGCCGATCGATATGCCTACACAGAGTAACACTGACCGTCTAACGGCAGGTACCGCGGAAGGCAAAAGGGAATGCTCAGACGAGAGCACAATCCCTGTGGGTGAACCTCCAACTACAGGTGAGGCAGTAGAGGTCCAACAAGAGAGCCCCCTCTGCGAGCTGAAACAGTTGGCACTCACCGAACACTACCTACCACAGGTAGTCAAAGGTGTTGAGATTCAAGGATCCCACACCGATGATGCTGTTCTGTCCCCTTGGACGGAGAAATCAGCGATCAGCCAAGCTTTCTTTGGAACCTTGGTTAAGAAACAGTTGGGTCTCGGAATGAACAAAAAGGCTTTCCGCTTCCCGTTAGACCCCAACGATAAACAGGTAATGACTGCTAAAGGGATCATTGACCTTAAACTAATCTGGAACCAACGAGAACTGGATCACCCGTTCCTCGTGGTCCCGAACTTACCACATGCAACCTACATAGGCTCCGACATTTTGGTAAGATTAGGTGTCCGAGTGGACGTCAACAACAATGTACTGTGGTCACTGGATACAGCCACGAAGGACTCTCCTGTGCTGACCACAGAGAACCTTAAGGCTGGACAGACCATTCCAGAGGTCTGCCAGATTGCTAACAGCCATAACACTGCGGTACCACCTCAGGTTATGAACAAGCCAGTGATGTGTCACATCATGAAAGGACAAGCTATTAGCACAAAACAGGCATACTTTCAACCATCTCCTATGTTTTTCAACTTAGGACTGTCCATGGAGGCCACATGCCAAGTGACCCTCGACGGCAGAACCACGACTGTCGCTGTGTGTAACACGAGCACAGAAGAGGTACTGATCCCAAAGCGCTCACAGCTAGGATGGTTGATCTCTACTGATTTTCATGATTTTGAACTAAGCATTCCATTTCTGGGAGGACTCCCAGAAAACTTGATCCCAAGTCATCATTCGGGGCGAGTCTTGTTCACAAAACCAACACAGGCCATAGCTCTTTTCTCCCCCACTGAGTCCGACCGGGACATTGTCCACAGGTTCGGTTTCAACCAAGGAGAAAGTCTAGGCCCTCAAACTTACAGTGCACTACCTGTTGACAGGTTTTATGACACTGAAGGGGACTCACTGGAGCTCCCCAGAGAACAAGAACCGCTCTCATTTGCTTCACAGATAGACCAGGTGGTCGCTCAGGCCGACGCCTTGGAAACTGATGAAGACAGGGACAAACTTCGCAAAGTTCTGCTAAAATATGAAAAATCATTCTCAACTGACTCGATGGATTGTGGGTTGACCACGCTCCACACAGTGAGCATTCCAACCCCGCCTGATGCTCCACCTGCATTTGTCAGACAATACAAGATTCCTCTGGCAGCACATCAACCTATCAGGGAAATCATTGCTGACCTGTTAGGAAAAGGTATCATCCGATACTGTAACAGCACTTACTCTGCGCCTTTATGGCCGGTGTTAAAACCAAATGGTAAGTGGAGACTCACTATAGACTACCGAAAGCTAAACAAACAAGTTCCCTTATCCAGATGGCCTATGACGCAACTCCAACAGGAACTGCCCAAGGTCACCAATGGTAAGTACTTCTCGACCCTCGACGTCGCCTCTGGTTTTTGGACCATCCCTGTGCGCGCCGAGGACCAGTACAAACTAGCTTTCACTTTTGGTGGCCGTCAATACACCTTTAACAGGTGTCCCTTTGGCTACGCTAACTCACCTGCAGAGTTCAACATCTTCTTGAACAAAGCATGTCCAGACGCCCACGAGCGTGGAACACTGATCTACGTGGACGATGTCCTTTTGAGGCAGCCAACACTGGACTCACATTTGGCTGAGATCGACCACGTTCTGAATCAGCTAACAACTGCTGGTGCTAAAATATCACTGTCGAAGTGCCAGTGGTGCAGAACCAAGGTGGACTACGTTGGCCTACTTGTAGGTCCAGACGGAGTACAACCACAGCTGACTCGCACCCAAGGCCTTGACAATCTCAAAGTCCCCACCAGTCTCAAAGAACTACAAAGTTTTCTTGGCGTGTGTAACTACTCGAACCAGTTCATAGAGAACTATGCAGACCTTGCAAAGCCACTGACTGAACTCCTTAAGAAAGACGTTCCATTTGTCTGGACTGACAAACAGCAGCAGGCTATGGACGCTCTTATAAACAGGATCAAGTCAGCCCCTTGTTTAGTCTACCCGGACTACAACAAAGAGTTTTACTTGGAAGTGGGCTTCTCAGCTCATTGCATAAGTGCAGGTCTATACCAGATACACGACAGAGACAAACGTGTAGTAGCCTACGCCAGCAAAACGATGGCAGGCCCCGAATTGAGATTCTCAGACTGTGAGAAAGCTTTACTGACCACAGTGTGGGCAGTTAAACATTTCTCCAGCTACATTGGTGGGCAGAAAATCATTGTGGAAACACAACACCAGCCAGTGACCTTCCTTAACAGTGAACGCATCAGAGATGGTGTGGTGACAAACTCACGTGTTGCAACGTGGCTCATGGCACTTCAAAGTTTTAACCTAGACATCCGTTATGGTCAGAACAAGAAGTCTCATCTGGGGACGGACTTGGCAATCTGCCAGAAGTGTACACAAGATGTACCAGCCACCCAGCCGCCGGTTGAGGTAAAAACCCCAGTAACTGAAGACCCGAATCACCACTTCTTTGATGACAATATCTGCAAAGATATGACAACATTGTACGTGGATGGATCTTCATTCCTCCGCGACAAGATCTGCAGAGCAGGTGTTGGAGGGGTCCTCCTCCAAGGCCAAGAGCAGATAACTTTCAGCTACAAATTAGGATCTCAGACTTCTCAGTATGCTGAGATTGCAGGAATCCTAATAGCTCTCCAGATTGTAGTAGAACGCTCCATCAAGACGCTAGTCATCTGCACTGACTCTAACTATGCTCGTTTGAGTTTCGCTTGTCACCTCGCTGTGTGGAAACAGAACGGTTTCCTAACAAGCGACAGAAAAGTGGTCAAACACAAAGAGCTTTTCATAGCGTGTGATCACTTGGTGACATCACATGACTTACAGATCTACTGGAAGAAGGTTCCAGGGCATTCTAGAGTCCCTGGCGATGACAAACACTACAATGACATTGCAGACTCCTTAGCCAAAGAAGGAGCCGACGAAGGTCCTCTATGGTCCTTCGACCCCTCCTGGTTAATCGAGACTCTGCCAACACAACCTTCAGTCAGAGTTATGGCAGTCACACGTGCACAGGCCGCGGACAAACCTGCTGACAACGCAGTCTCCGTACGACCCGCACTGACTGACCCTGACATCATCCAACTTCAGAAGTCGGATCCTGCTATCAACTCCATGATACTGTATCTGACTGATCCGGACAAGAACACTCCGTCTAAAGACGAACTGGATTCCGATCCAGACCTTAAAGTCCTTTATCAGCTGCGCAAACAGCTTAAACTACTCAAGGGCATCCTGACTTTCGCTCATGGACCAACGTCCTCACCTGTGTTCGTGGTTCCCCATGACCAAAGGGGGGTGATGTTAGTTCATGCCCATGATCTCCCGTCCGCAGGACACAAAGGAGATAAAGCCACGCTGACGGCATTAAAACAAATTGCCTATTGGCCTGGAATGAAAAAGGATGTCAAGGACTACATTGAAGGGTGCGTGGTCTGTGGCCAGTTTCAGCCAACCAGACCACTTCACAGAGCACCACTGCAAAGCAGAGGCATTGCATTCCCATGGTCTGACCTCCAGATCGACTGGGTTGGACCACTCACTAAGAGCTCTAGAGGAAATAAATATTTTCTCACGGTAACCTGTGCATTTACCAAATGGGTAGAATGCCTACCAGCTCCTAACGACACAGCACAAACAACTGCTATGTTGTTAATGAATCATATATTCTCAAGGTTTGGACTTCCCCTTCGGGTGAACTCAGACCAAGGTACACACTTCACAGGTGAAGTGATGAAAGAACTGTGGAAGACGCTAGGCGTCAAGGCCAACTTTCATGTCGGCTACCACCCACAGGCTTCAGGCCAAGTTGAGAGAGCAAACAGAACTGTGGTGAGTATTTTGAAGAAATACGTGGCTGCAAACCACAAGGACTGGGATGTGAAACTCCCTCTGGTCCTCATGGCCATAAGAGCCACTCCACACACATCAACTGGCATCTCTCCCTTCGAGATGATGACCGGTCGACAAATGACTCTCCCTCTACACCTGTTGTACCAACCAGGCGACGCCGTCATGGCGACAGCCTACACTACACAACAATACATGAAAGATTTGAATGTACACCTCAGAAACACTTTTGCTTTCGCCCAGAAAAACCTGGAAAGGTCCGCTGAAGGACGCAAGGCGTACTATGACCAGAAGGCCTCTCACAATGAACTCCAAGTGGGAGACAGAGTCTGGTACTATACGTTCGCCCCAGCAACCGGGAAAGGAGAGTCCGGGACCGGAACTCTCGCCCGCAAACTAATGCCCAGGTGGACTGGACCTCATCTGATAACAGACAAAGTGTCCTCAGTCGTCTACGAGATCAAAATCAGCAAAGGCCGCAAAGAGCCAATTGCTAAATGGGTACATCGAAATCAGATCAAACCTTACAAGGCGTTCAATGACTCCACAAAAGACAAAGATCTCACAAACTCACCGACTTCATGGGATAATAAGGTCGTCCAAACACAAGTTAGTAAATAAACTAATCAGGTTTAAACTACCATATTTCCCACCCTATAAGTCGCATTGTCCAACTTGAACTTAGAAACGCTAAGTCCAACACCCACAACAAAAACTAATCTTAACAACCATTTAAATCCACAAGATTTAAGTTGACCTCGGTCATAAAGTTGAGACCTGTTTTCTTGTGTGTTGCACTTTGGAATCTGACGACAAGAGTGTGTCGAAGCAGTGAAACGTTGTTTCCTTGTTGTTTAGTCATTACTGTTGTCATTATTTGAGATATTGTTGTGGTTCTGGACACTCCCAGCCAAAAAAGGTTTTGTATTAACATTGATTAATGCATAAGATGGATCTAACTATGCCAACATGCAGTTCGTTTTGTTAAATCTCAACCGTTGAAGAGTCAATGTAGTTTAAAGCTACTCAAGGTACCATAAACTACACTGGCCTCACGATTTCTAAATTGAACCGATTCGATCGTTTCTATTCTAGATTATCTATTCATTTTGATGAGTCTCGCCATAGACTTCAAAATTTATTAGGTACACCAAATCCTACGTCGTTCGTCTAAAAGACAACAGACATTTAGATCAAACTATATTTCATTTTTCTACTTTAGTTTAACCTAAACTAAGTAATGAATGGAGGAATAGTTTGGAATTAGAGGCCTTCGTTACAGAAGCCCTCCAAAATTCTATAGGTATAGATCCCTATATCTAATTTACAGAATTGATCCACCCCTTAATTGGTAATTATAGCTGATCTAAACCATGATAGCTTACATACCAGGTGCATATAGGTAGGGCCTAATGTAAAATCCCAATCATAAGCCCACCTAAAACCACATAATTGCATGACACATAGAACCAGAGTGGCACTGACTGGAGACCAACCAGCCAACAACCTTCGATGTGGGGACCTGCAGCTCCAACGCTTGGTCTTCAACCTTCATCCAAGGATCGCCTCCTCTGCGTCAATCGAGGGATCCCCTCTACATGCTGATTATGAAAACAATTGTTGCTGATCAATCAACAAAACTAATCGTTGTGGATTTACTGCTGTGGGATTACCGCTGTGGATTATAAGACTTTGTTTTCCAAAGGATCACAGACTTTGTTTTCCAAGAGT